>CAAKHB010003747.1:0-11722 GCA_901007665.1 Aeoliscus strigatus
TATCAATCTACGCCACGTTATGGATGGTGCTTTCAGCCAAGGACGGAGCGTTGTCATTTTCATCTGTTACATGAATGGTTAGTGTTGCCGTGCCTGTCATTGGAGGTTTACCTGGATAGAGGGAGAACACAAAGGTTGTCTTTTCAGTAATAGAATGCCTTTTGTTACATAAATAAAAGTCCCCACCGTTGTCAACAGCCAATACTGTGACTTTATAGACGCTGTCTTTCACATAGGAGGACTCTCTGTCTATGATTTTGGACGTTGTGATTTTTCCGGTCACAGGATCCACTGTTACCCAATCCTCTGGATCTTCTCCTTTTATGTATCTGGAACACCCACATGCTGGTTAACACACTCTCCGTTTCGTTGCGGACACGTGAAAGGTTTCCTCGAAATCGGGATCTGTGGCTGTAAACGTCTGGAGATACTGTCCTGCAGGACCATTCTCCCTCAGCGCCACCTCTTGGTTCGGCTTCTCGAAGAGCGGAGGATCGTTCACGTCCTCCACGGTCACGCTCAGGTTGTATGTGGACAAAACCGGCGGTGCCTCGGTGATGTCACTGCTAGTGATCAGCTTCCAAAGGCCGGGGCTGCGAGTCAGCACTTTGCAGGTGAAGTAGGGGATGTCGTTCTCGACAGTGACGGTCATGGTCTTCACCGGGCTCTCCTCATAATCCAGAGGCTGTGGAAGATGGAAATAATGAATATTTGCTTTGGAGACATGACATATTCCATGAGCTATAAAATAACAAAGACATGCCCGCCGCTGTTTAACACCACGATCAATAGAAATTGTTGATTGAAACTGTCTCTTTGAATTGATTTTGTTCAATTGTTTTGATAAGTTTTGTTAATAATCAGTCACTTATCAGTCCTTGTATTATGTAGCCATCCATTTTACGACCAAAATGCCTTTAAGTAGTTGCTGCTTTCATTTCTAGCAACTTGCATTCGCGTGTAAGCGTGAACACCATACCTTGTCCACGTACAGTAATCCTTCATTTGTCTCCGAGTCAGTCTCTACTCTGAAGTTCCTGTTTGCGTCTCCGTGGATGTGAAATCTCGCTCTCCAGGCTGCCGTTCCTTTGGCGTCTTTGTCTGTAACCTGAAGACGTGAAAGGAGAACATTTCGTGCTCCTTCCTTCACGCTACCTGAACCCTGTTGGTAAAAAATAAACGAGCCGTTTGTTATGAGACGGAGTGGGTGGATTGACTTGAGGCGACTTGAAGAAATCACGGCTCACAGTTTGTCCTGTAATTGTAGGGAGGTGATTGTTTCCATCTTCCACATTGATAATGACAGTGCAGGAGCTGGAGAGGGGTTCCTCGCCATGATCTTTGGCCTCCACGTGGATGGTGTATCTCTCTGCTTTCTGGTTGGTTAAAACGACTCTTAGTCAAATATGTCAACCAGTACACAAGTATTATAAGAAGTATGACTCCTCTCACCTTGTGGTCCAGACAGCCTTTGAAGGAAATGATTCTAGCTTCAGCGTCAGGTGTCTTTAAGTAGAATTCCAGGTCCTGTGGTTTGGGAGTGACTGAAACTATTCGTAAATCAAATTCTCTATTGTTACGACTGGAGTCGAAATCGACAGCCTGAACGGTAATCAATTCGGTGCCTGTCAACATTCAGGAAAACACAATCAGAATTTGTCAGGTTCGATGAAATTTTAGAATAACAGCACAGAGGAAGAATCCGGAAACAACCTTGTGGCATTGACTCTTTCACGCTGATCTCATATTTTTCTGAGTTAAACTTTGGTTGGTTGTCGTTAGCATCCAGAATCTTTATCTCGATCCGCAGCTGTGTATCCATGATGTTCAAGTCTCTATCAATAGCCTGGAACGTCAGCTGCATCGCAAAGAATCATGAGAGAGTTTACTGCTTGGCAAAGTTTCGTGTGAACTTGAAACACATGCTGTGATGGTTAGAAATGTATTCAAACCGTAAATTTTTGATATTTCTCAAAGTCCACCGGGCCGTGTACTGTAATCTCCCCCGTCTTTCTGTCAATTTGTAATATGCCTTTGGGGTCCAGGTCCACGCCTTGACCATGTCACTTAAAATGGACCAGACGATTCTCAAGTTCAGTCTATAGGAGGGAAAGCACAACAGTCATGTTTGCCATTCGTAACACGCCACCACCTTCTTAGGGGATACTCACCTTGCCCAGGGAGTAGGGGTACGGTCCTTTGTAGCCTTTGTCAATACTGAAGGAATCAATGATCCAGTGTCTTTTCTGTCGCTGAAAAGTATCTGCAGCCAGCCTGTGGACTCCCAGACACTGAGGAGGTATCACATCACAATTATTGCTTCTAGCAAAGCACACCGCACGCAGGTTTTTCCTTTAAGTTTGATTGACACCACCACACACCATTGGGATTTCTTGCGGTTATATTAAAAAAAAAAGCAACTCTATGAAAATCGTATTTTATTCTTTCTTGGTTTGTGTGTTTTGCCCATGTAACTGGACGCCGCTTCTGTGCTTTCTTGGATGCAAAACAAGTTTTCACATTTAAAAAACGCAAACTCGACCTGAAATACGTTGTTTGTTTATTTGTAATCATTTTTTAAAATTTGTAGCTTCCTCAATTACATCTCTCGAGATACCATGGTTACACTGCTCTTGCTTATTAATAGAAAATGCATGCAGGTTCAAATAAATGAAATCTTGTTAAGTTCTAGTAATTATCACTTGGCACTGGCTAGAAAAAAAACATACTAATTCTTACCAGGATAATGAAAACAATGGTCTCCATAATAGATCCAGATAGTGTGTCTGACCACAGACCATTAATTGAAGGAAACGAAGTGATCATGGACCTGCATGCTGTGCAGCTTTTGGCCCCGCTGCCCTTGTCAGTGGGAGGGCTGGAGATGATAATCTCACATATGAATCAAACGTGGTGGATGACAAATTTTACAGACATACAGTGACATCTGCTGGGTGTGTTTGAGTCAATTACCGAACCAGTAGTGTAATTTGACACAATATAGTCAGAAATAAATTATGCCCCCCCCCACCCAAGTATATTAATTATATTACACTATTGTATCGAAAAGAATTGAATAGTAGTATAGTAGTAAAATTGAAATAGTAGTAAATAGTATGTATTAATATGTATGTTTTTTTCCTTTTTTTGTCTTTTTACAAGTTTTTTTACAAACTTGTTTTTTACACAACTTGTTTTTTTTGGCATCTCTGCTCACCACATTAATTATTTTTAAAAATAAAATCATGTTGTCCTGCCATCTTTTTGCATTTATTTTGGCACAAAGTAAGAGTTTTCACATGACACCGACATTTTTGTTGAGAAGTCTTTTGTGTCGACAAGTGGCTGTCATCAGTTTTCAAACCAGCCAACAGAATTTGGCTCAAGTGCACCACACAATATTTGGTGGGATTATCACTGACAGGGTGACATGTCACCTCCTTTCAACCCTTCACCCAACCGAGGACAGCTGCCGCCACTCCTTTGCTCATGACAGCTCCCTCTTGGGCAGTTCATGTCAAGACCTTTAAGTAAGCCATGTTATAAACTAGGGTATGTTCAAGAGTGCGTTCTTTTTTTCTCACCTAATATTAAACTTCACATACTATATATACACACACGTTGGTAACCACTAACCTAAAAGAGTTTTACACCAGTGAACATTCCAAAATGAAATTTTCCTGAACCGTCAGCCATAAATGACTTAACATGCCAGCAATCACTCTTACAAACAAACACACCTACTCGATAAAACAAAACAACCTTCAACCAAAATCCATGGACTGTGACCGTTTGTTCAGTGCGCCGTGACGCACCAGAAGGCTGACATTGTTCCTGTCTTTGCGGACCAGTTTACATTTGCCAGTTGTTAAAGTATGAGGACATCCAATCATGGAGGTCTATGTTTTGTCCAAAGATTGTCAGATGATGAGTGCAGAAAGCAAATTCAAAGGTGTGCACACACTATAATATTCCATTTGTTCTGTTGTTTATAATCACCCGAAGACTCAGCTGTCAATAAACCCAGTGTTGCATTTACAGTAGCTCAAAAAGGACAAAACAACAACATGTTAACCAGGAACTTTGTGTCTACTCTCAACAGTCTCAAGTCTGAGCTTGCTCAGTGGTGTTTTGGCACATCATCACGCAACATCATCAAAATGACAATATGCTTAGACCCGATACCAGCCAAAAAAACGTATTGGGCTGAAAGAAAGAAAACCACAACGATAAATGTTTGCACAGGTGTTAGAAATATTACATGCTTGTTGTGTTTTTCATACAGCTACAGAAACGCAATTGACAGTTTTTATACTGTGCAGACAGACAGGAGTAAATAAAGAACCATCTCTTCGAGGTGGGTTCGGGTTCGTTGTCCATTTTCTGCTACACCAGTAACCATGTATGATGTCGTCTACACTATTATCATATTATTTGCATTGCGCATACTCTGAACCCTTTGGTATCGGTGCTTACACTGTTGGGAGTTGATAGTTGCGAGGTGTCCACATTTCAACAAATTTCGACTCGCCCTCCAATGACCCTTCTCTCAGGCATCTGTTCAAAGTTCAAATCTACAGCCTATTTAATCCATGACATCCCACACACAGGTCCTTTAAAGCTGTACGTTTTTTTCCTGGAATCTTTGATTACAGATGCCTTCCAAGGTCTTAAACTTTGACCCCAAATCATTCAGAAACTCGAGGTTGTCCTCCTGGTAGCAGAGCGACAGCTTGTCCAGTGACTGGCTTTTACTGCCGCGCCCCTCGTCGGCGTACTTGTGGGGTTGGTACTCTGTGTGGGTGATGTCATCCATCATATCCAGCCTCTGTGGAATGGTAAAACATGCAGGTATCTATTGTGACACTCGTAGTGCACCTTATCTATTTGTATTTATTCAGAACAGAGGTAAAAATGGAGGCACAGTAAAATATGACCGAATTCACGTAGCATTAGTTCAGTTCTCTTACCCTGTCGATGTGATCTGCAATGCGCTGGTTTGACCAGAAGCTGCGAGACCCGTATTGCCTTGATGAGCCTCCCTGCTCACAGAGAGGAATATATGTAAGAGAATGTATAGCTGATTATGTATATCAATTTTTTTTAGATGCAACCCTGTTTGCAACCAAGTTTACTCAGTTTGTGCTGTTCAGAAATAGATGGGGCCATTGCAGGACCCAGCGATAAAGATTTATAGGTAGCGAGTCTGTGTTCAGCTCGGTGGGGTGGTCGTACCCTGTCGAACTCATTGGCAGTGTGCTGATTCGACCTCATGCTGAAGGACTGGTATCGCTTTGATGAGCCCTACACACAGATAGAAGGATTGTGAGTTCATATGTTACTGAAATAATACGAAAGTATAGTATATTGATTGACTGATGAAGATTTAATAAATATTACTGTTGTGATATCACCTAAAGGAAAACAAAATCAACATATTATTGAGGATCATCAATTGGAGATATTAAACTACAACACCACTTACTTGGTAGGTGTTTGTCCTATTTGATGACCAGGTAGAGAACTGAAAAGAAGGGAAAAAAACGGATTCACCAGCCTGAGTTTTAACTGGATGTGCATAAATTAACAAATGTGACTCTGTGTATGTTATGTAGTTGCACAGACTGCTGCTGATCTACCAAGAGCAGCGATACGGTCCATTTCTCTGGACAAAAATATCATATTTCATATTAAATAATTAGATAAAAATGAGGTCATTTCATATGAATTTTCATAGCATGTGTTTGTTATAACTACACTGGAATGTCAGATGACAATTTAGTCCATAATTACTAGAGACAGCATGCGGATTGATTTTAAAACTGGTGTTTTATTGAACGAAACTGATTGTGTGCATGGAAAAGAAAAATCTGATTTAAAACCAATAGTTTATTACGTCTTATGTCTGAATAACTCTTAAATGGTAGCAGAATCATTAATTATTGTTTTTGGTGCCCCTTTATCTAAAACATACTGATATGGACAATAATATCGTGCACAGACACAATAATATGACCAAATGTCATGGGAGAAAGCTCCAGTCCTCAGTCACTCTCCATGTTTTTCTCTTTATGGCCTCAAAGACTCATGATGCCTCATATTTGCACCCGTTACAAACACAGTTTATTCATTATTGTATTAATTCCACCAGTGTGAACTGACACAGTTACTCACCTGGGTATGGCCTGAGCTTTTGTAGTTATTCATGTCCTGGGTCATGACTGGAGCTGTCTGAGACATCTAGTCGAGTCCATGAAAAAACAGCCCAGTATGAAATGTATTCGCAGGAGTATGTAGTATTTTTCTGTGGCTTATGGAAAAATGCTGTGAGGAGGTGTGTCGTTCTGTGGGGTACCTGCATGGCGCCTTGTTTTAGTCCGTCTGTCCCTGTTATACTGTTTGTAGGCATCAAAAGAAGGATGGGCGCTGTCTGACAGAGAAAAGTGACAATAATGTCTCATTACGGCCGCCCCCACCCATTTTGATGACATGAACTTCACAATGCATAGCTCGAATAATGCCGAAGTGCTACAGTCACTGGTTTACACCCTCTAATTTCCATGTAGACAACATAAATACCTTGCATTCAGCGCCGCCTCCTTCCTCGTTGTACTTGATAAAGCTCTGGCTGCCCTCCTCATGAGGAATGGGCATGTGCTTGAACGCCTTTTCTCGGCACTCGCATACAAAGATGAGTAACAGTACTGCAGACATACATACGCATAAAGCATGAGTGTCACCACTGAAGTAGCCATGAGCAAAGCTCTTAACCCGCAACCGTGAATTAACGCCATCGTCAGACCACTGACCAACGATCAAAGTCTATTTCTTTATCGCAGTTCATTTGTTTTCACTTGACTGGTTACTAAAGCCCCTTCCCACTGCTGCCGATCGCCATACTCACACAGAAACATGAGCAATCCTGCGAAGAGCACTCCAATAGCTGCTGCTCCCAGACTGGACGAGGGGGGCAGTCTTTCACGACACACGTCCCCCTCCACACACTCACACACCATCACTTCCACCGTATCATGTCCAGTTTCGCCCTGCTGGTCGCTAATCACCAAGGGAACCGAGTAGTTGCCATTAGGGAGACTCCTCAGGCTTACCAGCCCACCTACATGGCCTAGCGAAGGACAACACAGAGAAGTTAACTCTGGTTCTTTGATCAAAAAAAAGTTTTTTTAGGTGGCACGCACCAAAGCTTGGGTCTAGTTGCCACTGCTCCTGCAGAAGTGCGTCATCACCTCCCAGGGAAAAGGTGTAGGGCCCACTGTATGGTTGGCTATCTGCGTCCTTTGCAGGCACCATGACTTTGTTCTCCTTGTTTCCACACATAATGATGCCATTGTTGACCAACTTTGGCTGGTTGTCATTGATATCCTTTAGTTTAACAAGGACAGTGCATGTACCCGTGGCAGGAGGCTCACCTAGGGAACCACCGGAAAAGACAAAAATATATCACCTCTTTAGGGAAGTTCTACAAGATGTACGTGCAGCTCCTTACCGTCATCAACTGCACCGACCACGATTTTATAAATGTCGTCATGAACGAAGGGTGACTCTCTGTCCATCTTCTTCGTTGTCGTGATCGCTCCTGTTTTCTCATCAATGGTCACCAGGTCGGCTGGATCGTCCAACAGCACATACCTGATCACAGTGGAACACAACTACTTTAAGCAAACAACTCTGAATTGCATCTGCAGAATAATATCGGGGGTATTGAATTGAAGAAAAGCTTTAATTTAGCAGATCCTTCCCTGGAATGGCCTGATCTTGGAATCACAGCATAAGATGATGTCAATCTTAATCGTGGATTGGTGCAGTAGACATTAGGTAGGTGAACCGTACCGAATTTTGGATATGTCCGAGTCTTCATCGTGAACAGTTGGAGTGAACAGCACCTTTCCTGGCTCCTCTTCTTCCTTCTCAAACAGCTCAACCTTCTCTTTTTCAAACCGAGGTGAGTCGTTCATATCGATCACTTTGATAGTGACGGTAACCGAATCGTCCCGATCTTCTCTGATCTCTTTGTCTCCACAAACAAATAAGGGTTCCTCATTTTTTACCCCAATCTTCAGGTCTGTCACAGTTGTGCGCTCAAAATCCTTCCCCTGGAACACAGATACACACAAAAAATCAGAGCGCTACTGTACTGATTTGAATAATGACAAAATTAACCTAAAAAAAAAAATCTAAACAATAAAGTAAAAAAAAATTACCTTGATGACTTTCAGAATACCCTCGTTAGTTTCAGGGTCGGTTTCGATGTGGTAGTTATTGTCTTCATTTCCAGAAATGAAGAAGTATTTGGCACGCCAGCCAGGGGTTTTAGGAGTGTCTTTGTCATCCACTGCAAGTCTCAAAACATTTTCATTGGTGGCCATTTCCATGACCTGCCCATGATACTGGACAGACAGAAGATTGCCCTCTTTAAACTACAATAAAACAGAACTAAACCAAAGGGATGACAGTAGTGATCGTAATAATAATTAACAACAAATACTTACCGTCCTCTCCTTGAACACTGGGGGGTGAGTGTTTGCATCAACAATGTCGAGAATGATGGACGCGGTGGAGGACAGAGATGGTGTTCCGTGATCAACTGCTAGCACAATGATTTCATACCGCTTTGCTTTCTGAAATGTGGCAGACATGGTATTTAGATGTGTCTACAGTTGATGGGGCACAGTCCATTTAGCAATTGTCATTGCTGTTCATATTCAGTTCCTCTCTGGGGGTGTGTTGGTCTGTAATGACGGCGTGCTGATCGTTAGATGACGCAGAAAGCAATTGTACAAGTGAGCAACAACTGGTCTGAAGTCAAAGAAGCAGTATTTGGCTCATGAAGATAGTAATACGCACAGGCACTCTACTCAGACACGCATATGAAAAGATTACAAATAAAACTAGGATTACAGTTGTGATTAAATATTCAGCAGAACCAGTCATGAACAGGATCAGCTCCTAGCGGAGCTCCTGAGCTGTTCCACAGGTGTTAAGTCAGATCTTTGTGGTATGTTAGAGGAGATGTGTCTCCTCAGCTGATTGGCTGATTGAATGATACGACCCAAACACACCCTGGACTGATCCACAGCGGAAGTCCAACCCTTTTAGACTCTCCACTCCACTCCACTCCACTCCACTCTACATGGAGAACAGGCTTAAAACGCACCATCCAACTAGGTTACCGAGACGCGTCCCATGGCACTTTGAGCTTTCGACTGTCTAAACAGGATATGATGTTTAAAAATCACTGCGGTTGACGCTCATGTATCTGCTCATCTGAATAAGTACAGTAAGTCATTGGGCCTCACCTCATAGTCAAAACATCCTTTAAGTCGGAGCTGAGGTATTCTGCCATCTGACGTTTGTTCCAACTCAATCGTAGGGGCTGCTGGGGACTGTGAAATCAAACGGAGTGTGATTCTGGAATTCTCCGTGTTCTCCTGATCGATGTCTCTTGCCAATATTTGAACTGGCAAGTAGCCTAGGAAGGCAAAGAGAGTAGTGGAAGAAATGTGTACAACTCCAAACTCCATGAAAACTAATGCATTCTTACAGCACTAGACTAGCGAAATGTTTTGATGAGTGACAGACAGAAACACACCTTCTGGGCTATTTTCCTTCACACTGGCTTTCATTAGATTTTGGGAAAATTGCGGTGCGTTGTCGTTGATGTCCTTTATTTCCACATGAAAAGCCAATTCAGTGTCGATCTCTTTGTCTGTGATCGCATCCAAGATATCAAACTTGATCTGTGGGAAAGGCAACTCATGTCAAATGTTATCACTGGTCACAAATCAGTACATGATGTATTTGTAATCAACTAGCTCACACTGAAAATGGAAAATTGCTCTCTGTCAATTGCTCGATGGGCATAGACGACCCCGCTCTGCTCATCGATAGAGAAGACCCCGAGCGGCTCCTCAGTTACACCCATTCCGCTGATGCGGAACTTGTGGTGCGGAGTCTTCGGGTCCTTCTTGTCATTATACATCTAGTAGAAAAAAACACACACTTGAGCGGTTGTCGAGTTGCACAGATTGTCGATTTCAGTCACATGATCGTGTCTTCACCTGAGAAATTATTTGAGGGAACGGCCCAGGGTCTTCCTCTTGTAATTCAATCGTCGACAAAACCCACCTTCTTTTGGATCGCACCAAAAGCTCCTGACAAACCCAGAATGCAAGTTATGTAGTACACAAGTCAAAGTCTGCTTGAAGCAAAATGGAACACAATCTGAATCTGAATTTACCCGCTTGGTGCGGCCGCCCTGGTCTGAACCATCAGCCGCTGCTAGTGAAAACTATAATAGCAGGTATGGAAGAAAGTCACTGTTATAATCATCAGTTTCATCATCCTCTGTTTTTTCATGAGTATAATAAAGTGTGTCAGACTCGGGCAGATGAAGTGTCAACATGTAAACTGGGGAAATGACTGGTGTCTGGGTCACATGTCTATCCTGCATTAAGAGTCTTATCTTATTTCATATCATGTGCATGTCCAAGTTTTTTTTTTTGTTTCGCAAGTATATATTTTTTTAAATTCCATTTTGTTTTCGTCACAGTTGTGCCACTGCCTGCTTAGTGTAATGATTTATTTTTTTCACAAAGGAAAGCAAAGCATGGATGACGGATTAAATTATTTAAGACTTCAATTATATATTTGTAGAATAGATGCTGGAAAGGAAGTTCACAGATGAATGGATTTCTCTAATTGTGCATCACACTTCTCATACAGTCTAGCAAATAACCTTATACCCATTCTCACCAACTCTTAAGCTATGAGAAGAAGCACAATGTCTCTCCCTGAACTTTATAAAGTGAAGAATCTTTGCTGTTCGGCTTTTTATTTAACTCTAAACACGACCACACCTCATGATGACTGTAAATATGTAGAATTCCATGCCTACCAGGAGAAGCAGGTAAGCGGTCCTCATCTTGCTCCACTCTCCTCAGCGTCCTCTGTCACAGTGCTCCCAGAGAGAGACTGTTGCTGCTCAAAGGACGGCCCACTGCGCCCACAGGGAGCAGGTTGGTTGACTACGTCAATAACTGTGTTTGCTCATGTGGGCTTTTTGGTGCGATAGGATGTGATGAGAGTGCAAACAGTGTTTGAGAGTGTTTGCAGCAGTAATTGTTCATATTCCATTTGAATGAGTGTTGTTGTTCTTTGTGTGCTGAGAACAACTCCCCCCAATCACTGTGTGGAAGGGACATTTTCATTTACACTATTATCACATTATTTGTGTCTAGAAAATAGAGGTCAGAGGTCATGATTTCGGTAACAAGGTGTCAAATGATCTTTTAATAACTATTTGACTATTAGTGACAAAGGGATGTTTTGATTATCAATTATTTTGTTCGAGATCAAATAAGTGGAGGGTGATAATACTGGGTGGAAATCACAATATGGTTGGAAATCAGTTGATTGGAGTCTGTGCTTTTAGTAGTAAACATGAAATGAATATAGGAATAACAGTCCTGATGAAATCCCTGATTTTTCTGTGCGGCTTTACTCAAAAGGTGATTCATGTGAAGACTCCCTGTGGAAACACACACAGGAACCATCCAATAGAAACTCTCTATGTTGCGTCTCTCTTAAAACCTTCAAACCTGCTGTGCTTGTCTATAGAATGCAGGTATATAATTACATTTTATGTCCATAGTAGTTGTTGTTGTGTCTTTGCAAGCGCTTGGCATGAAAACTTAACCTCCCT
>CAAKHB010003747.1:11742-23516 GCA_901007665.1 Aeoliscus strigatus
ATCCAATAGAAACACACTTACTCTCTATGTTGCGTCTCTCTTAAAACCTTCAAACCTGCTGTGCTTGTCTATAGAATGCAGGTATATAATTACATTTTATGTCCATAGTAGTTGTTGTTGTGTCTTTGCAAGCGCTTGGCATGAAAACTTAACCTCCCTTCATTTAACTGGATGACTCTTTGTCACGCAGACGGATGGAAAATATCTAGTGGTTTCCACTGCAGGCATGTTAAAGGCTATACGTTGATTTCTCCTTAAAACTCTTAAAATAGGACACTTTCTCTATGAAGTTGGAAGTTGCTGGTACTGTGTGTGCTTAAAATAATAAAACCGGGTGTGACATGATGCGATGAGATTACAGGACCTGTGTTTTCAAATACTTAAAAGACAACATGCCAGTTTAACATTCAACGTGTACGTCGAATAGCCAGTTCTGCTTTGTCTTTAAAGGGCGAAGTGTCGCGTTCAGGTGCATAAATCAAATAATTATATACTCCAGGAATCTGTTGAAGGATTCTTCCTCATTGTCAGCATCTGTGTCAAGAACTCCACAATAGCAGCAGTGGACTGTCTCTGTGGACCAGTGGATTAGTGGGTCTATCTGTTGACCCAAAGTGTGGGGGGTAATGCAAACTAGCATTAAACTTTAAGCTGTTGTGAAATATAAAACCTTTCCACATTCCCTGTGCATGCACATTGAGAACACATTATTCGGTGGCAAACAAAAGCAATCAAACCACCTCCTGAGGGCAATAACTCACCAGCAGAACTTTAGAAAAGTGATGTTTCGACAGCTGTGTTAGTAGAAGCCTAGTGAATCACACACACTGTGGGACTTGAGTGACAAGGAGTCAGACGTTGACTGTACAAGACTTCATGGATTCAGTAGCCACATCCATTGTGTAAAACAGATTAAATTGAAGCAAAAGAAAGAATTTATTCTCACACTATTATTTATACAGTTAAGTATCGGGCAGTTTCAGTCAGTATCTGGTTATTGTGTATGGGAATAAACAACAAGTCTGTTTTGCGGTTTGCTAAGAGAGAAATCAAACGTACTCCTTTATGTTGAGAGCATTCAAGAGAAACCATCCATTCAGCACCTGAAATGCCAGATCCAAATCCCCAGTGAGCCCTAAGATAAAGCCTATCTGTCAAAGTACAGTTGCAAAACTAGCAGAACTAGAAACCGAACTGCAGAGAGGAGGTGATAAAAGTGCCAGCGCTGTGTCAGTCTTGCAGTTTGTGTGTGGGTGTACAGTATGTGTGAATGTTGGCTCTGTGGGAGAGGCCATCACCACACAGGCGAACACTCTCCTCGGTCCTCATGAATTAATTTTCCAGGAAACGAGACCTTGTTTGAACTTTTTTTGCACTGTAATTATTTGCTACCGATTCTGATTTGTAAGTTGTCAGTATGGGGTTAAAGGTCAAAAGCAGCCAGAGTCTAGAAGATGCGGGGTTTATCTTGTTTGGACAACTCTGTCTGAGCTGTGGTTCAGAAATGAATGTGACCTAGATGTCGGCATGTTAACATTTGAAATAGATGACGTTGTTTATGATGTCCTTGCATGGCAAGAGCAAACGAAAAAGGAAAACAACAGTCGGTAACCCTTGTAACTCGCCGTTGTTTTTATTTGAAATGGGGATGGCCCGTTGACTCTCCACATCGTTGTCCTTTATACATATTCATCTGTATCCTTTAAGATTTCATGTGATCTGTCAAAGGTCAGCTATCATTTATTTATGTAACAAACCCTGGAAACTTAATACTGACAATGGAAATCAACAAAGGAAGTCAGCAAATGTTTCCCGACCCCATATCTGCGTGTGAATTCATGGCACATCTTCACAGGAACCAGTACATGTATGAACAGAGATGTTTTTATTATAATCGCTCTCCTGCCAGGTGATTATATAGCAGTTCATCTCTGAGGAGATGAATAAAGTGCTCGGTATGAAGGAAGTGTCACTTTGTAGTTACACCCACACATAGTATTCACCCACAAGACGATGGCATGCATTTACGAGCACTGGACATACCAGAGATAATCTTCACACATGCACACAGAAATAGACTGATGGGAAGAAACACAAGTTTGATTTCAGATTATACAAAATATGACAAAAACATGTACAAAATCTCTCATCATTGACTTATTGGTGGGTCTGCCAACGGCGTGACAGGGCTCATTTCGACCGGCTCGATCTGACTCTGTCACGTTATAGCGTACACGGTTTGCGAAATATTAACGTTTTCGTGCCATAGACAATGAATGGGAGCGAACTAGAAGAGCTCATATCTCGGCCAAATCTCACTCGACCGAGACAAAAATACATCCACGCGTTCAGGGTATCGACCCGGTCCCAACGGTATGTCCTCGGTCCAGGTGTGACCTACGGCCTGCGAACAGTCAGGGTCAAAGTTTCCCCCCTTACACAATCATTGACATTCCAGAGGGAAAGCAAGAGTGAGTAGAGAGTGGGAGCCTCAGGAGTAAAAAAAATCTTTGACAAACCTCTTCATACTGTGGGCTCCGGTTTGAACCCAGACACAAAACAATACACTATTTTGGTAGAGATTTATGTCTACTCTCCAGCGGCGTGCCTCTTGAGCTCATATCTTGTTCCGTTTTCACGTGACGTTCAAAGAAAGGCGAGGTCCGCCGTGGAAAATGCAGCCAAATTGTCAAAAAATCGAAAAACACATCACAGAACATGTTACTGTTTCGGGCCTTTTCTGTGGCTCCAGGTACATAAAAATACACTCATTTTGCAGGTATTTTTGTGACAAATCCAACAGTGAAACCCTGACAACTCAGTCTTTCTCGGTTTTCCTTGAAATGCACTGAAAGCGCCGACTGGCCCTCAAATCTAGGCAGAAAAAAAAAAAAAATTCCCAAACAACTTGATCCTGTGTCATCTGTGTTTGACCTACAGACTTGAAACTTTACCAGTTTCTAGTGCTGTCTGTCCCCTCTTACATGTGTAAGTTTCAAAGCGCCACGTCTTTCCTTTTTCACGCCACAGGCCGCCGAGCACGATCACATCCCTTCGAAAAACACGTTCGGGCCTAAATTGTTTTCAACCCTTCACCTATTAAATATATAAACAAACTATATACCGTCAGATAGGTCTACTTCCGACGCTGGCAAAAACGGCTCAATGGCTTAATGGCTGTTTGTAGCTCTGACCGCTCTGCGATTCGGGGTCAGCGGGCAGCACGCGGACCGCGTCGGAGCAGATCCACCGCAAAATTTCTCGAAGAGGGCTTTTCTAGTTTGTTTTTTTTCCAAATTTTATCCCACTCAATTCTTTGCCGATGGGTCAGAAATTTCATACACGCATACATGGAGGTGGGGTCCACTGTCATGTCACAAAATTTCATCTGGATCAGATCAAAATGGTGGACAGGAAAAATCTGTAACGTTAACATGGGAAATCCCATTTCTGAAATTTAAAAAAATTCACTTGCAAATTAGTTAGGCTAATATATATAATACATATAATCTTGAGCATAGGACCCAGATTCCATCAGCTCGGGTCAACTGGATGTCGGACAGTTGTTTGCCTCGCCAACAACAGACCACGATAGATTGTGTATAAAACAAATGTAGGTGTATAATATTGGATGGAGATCATAACATGGGTGGATACGAGCTGCTTGGAGGTTTGAACTCTCTGAGGGCTTTCCTAGTTACCGTGACGATTTAGCCCGTTTCTATTTGTACATATCAAACACTGTAATTAGCATGATCAGCTAATTTTTCAGTTCCTTTGCACGTCAATCATATGCAAGTAGACATTTATCCTAATAACTTATTTGGGCCTAAAATGAGGTGAATAAGCCCTTTTGTTTGTATGAATCCACGATTGTTCTATAGGACACGCAGAGCATCGAGCTAAGGGAACGCGGGGGTGTTGTTCATTGGATCGCTGACTGCACCTGGAGGTTTCTCTCTGGCAGAAAGAAGCTGAAATTCAAACTGACAATCACATCAATCCCAGCCAGAACAAGTTAATGCTTGATGACTCATTCTGTATTCAAAGGTCAAGAACAATTGGTTCAAGAGAAATATGTTTTCTTTAGATTGCCAATGAAAAAAATAGAGTTGATTTTAAGTTGGTAGGAAAAAGTTAATATTCGTACATACACATACGGATAAAGGCATTTAAAAGACACTGCAGATCACAGGGGGCTGAACCATGCTGGAGTTTCACCCAAAGATACAATTGAAATGCATAAACAGAGAGGATGTTTCTGTCCATTTCCACAAAGCAAATCTCAAGTCTTTATGAGGATTTATTTCCAAGGCAACTTTTCTCCTCCCCCTCCTCCTCCTCCTCCTCCTCCTCTGATTCGTCATCCCTGGTTTGGGGAACAGAGGTTAGCAGCAGCGTGTCTGCGTGAACCTCTTCATCATCCGACTGAATCACGGGTGTGTCAGCTCCTCCCCCGCTGGTGTCACTAGAGCCAGAAGACGTGGAGGACATGCGAGACTTTGACCCGTGTTGGACTTCATTTTGGCGTTTCAACGGCTGACGCACCCTATACACCACCTCTGCATCTTCATCTTCGTCATCCTCGTCGTCTTCTTCGTCCGCACCCTCTGTAAACACAAGCCTTCAGAAAAATCCTCTGCTTCCCTTTAGGTTAAACTTAGCTTGATATTTAACTCCTGGTAGAAAATCAATTAATTTGTTCCTCTCTGAAGTCCACTCTACCCACTCTACCTACAAACTGAATTTATATGCACACAGAGCACCTGGTATTGGGGATGCCAGCGCTCCCTCGTCTGCTCCTGAGTTCAGGAAAACATCGAGGGCCTCTTGGTCCGAGATGTCCATCAGGTCCATCTGCTCCAGGACGTCCACGTTCACCTCCATAGATGAGATGCTACCCATAGGTGCTGCAGAAACATTCATTCCTGCAGCTCATCATGATATTGAAATGCTTTACAATGTGTGGAAGCAGCATGTAACACAGGTTCCTGCTTTTTTACTTGCATGAACAGGAAACGCTCTAGGTGCAAATGTGTTTTCAACCAGTTGCATTTACTTTCCAGACTTGTGCAACAACGCCCACTTATTTCACAGGACAGACATGCAAACCAACATGTCACTTATTTGACTCACGTTTCCTGCTGTCAATCTGCAGGTGAGTGGAGGGCAGGTAGTTGTCCACATCATGCTGGTAGACCTCTTCAAAAAAGCGCTGCCTCTCCTTCAGCTTCATCTGCTGTGTGGAATCATTGTCCAGCAGCCTCTGCGTGTGCTCTGTCTCCGCTGGTCAAACAAAAGGACGCAGAAGTTTGTCATGTATGTTAATGTTGTGTCTTAAAATTCATTTCTTTACCTGAAAATATCTTTTCAGTGACAAATTTAAAGTTCATATACTTCAGTACATAATAATAATAATAATAATAATAATAAAATGCAAGATACTGCGGATACGAAGAAGAAATTTAGAGTGCTGCTCCTGGCTGTAGCATAGTATATGAATAATAAAAAATAGAAATAAAAATATAACATGAATAAGAAAAGAGTTACAAAATCATATCATACGTTAAATCAGATAAAAAGAGGATGGACTGTTACCATATACTGTATATGTTATATATCATACATGTCATTGCTGTACATATATAGAAAAGCAAATCCAAAATGTAGCAATAAACAGCTGTTTTTCGTGATTGATAATTGACATTGTACAGTAACTCCAATTTGAATCATTCAGCAGCCAAACTGATGAGGAAAAAAAATCATAAACACTAATATCCTCCATCTCTCATCAGTTTCTGGCACGTTCACTCCTCCCCGTAGCCCGTAGCTGTTTAGAAAAAAAGCTCATTGTATCATTCTGACCTCTAGTGGTCAATAAAACAACAACAACACCATGCCAGCTGTATTTACATCCCAACGGCACATTGTAACATCATAATAAGTGCAGGTATGTTGAACTGTCAATGCTTAACAAAGTCACAGTCATTGTCTTATTTGTTTGCAAACTCCTGAGTGAGGGGGCAGATAAAGTCAGCTGTTAAATCTCTAACAAGACTTCTGTTTTGTTTTGTTTTGTTTTACCCCCGTAACGATGCGTGAAAACAAACAGTGGAACAAACAAAGCATCTGTCCCTTGGCCACCTCCTCCAGCATCAGCCTTTGCCAAGCTGACCAGCTTTGGTTGTGTAATTGTACTAAATTCTCCTCAGCACACGCTGTGCAGTCTCCCACCGGGGTCCTCGAGCTGACACTTTGACTCATGTCACCACAGCGCTTATACAGTGTGTGTGTGTGTGTGTGTGTGTGTGTGTGTGTGTGTGTGTGTGTGTGTGTGTGCACATGAGTCTATACGTGTGAGCGCACATCAGGCCACTGGAGACTGGAGACGTAGAGAGACAATCTGCAGGACCCCAACCTGCAGCTCCCACATGAAATCAACAAACATGACCTCGCATCAGCTTTCTAATCAATCATGTCAAGGGAGACGGCCGAACCCTACCACCACCACCACCTCGGTGTCACAGTGTTAATAATAATAACTTTATTGACAAATGTTACATTACAAAAGCAGCACAATTAAACAACACAGGAGGCTGAGAGCACTGATGATGCAATTAGAAACAAGAAAGGTTGGTAACAGTGAAGTGAGTGAATAGTGTTTGTAAGTTGATTGGAATATTAAAGAAGGGGGTGAGGGGAGCACAAGTAAGTGCAAAATAAAAAATGACACCAGATAAATAGCAGAAAAAGAGAAAAACGATGACCTCAAAAAAGAGTCTTAAAAAATAAGAAATGGTTTGGGAAAACAAAAATAATGACCATCGTTCAGCCGTAGACAAATACAATCAACAAGCAGCAGGTCATGAGGCTGCTGATGTTGATGATGATGATGATGATGATGATGATGATGATGATGAAAGGACACAGTTCACAGTTTTGCTTCCTGGCATGTCTGGTCTTTCTGGATTCACAGTGGGTTTCTTTTCTTCTCTTTTCTTTTCTTTTCTTTTGCATACTTTTTTCAGTCATTCTCTTCTTAAAAATCAAATGTCACCACTCCACCTGAATATAGCCAGCGTGCAGAGTCCACCCACACAGCAGCTCACATGCATTTGTCCATCTGTCTACGGCTGCGTGGGAGAAATAAACATGTATGTTGATATCTAACTCAACCACATAAAGACTCCCAGCCAACTGGCTGAAGTTTCCTTACTACCATTCTCAGGAGACAGAGATGGTGTTAATAATCTATGAGGGAATCCACACAACCCCCCATAACCCCTCTAAATGAAGAGTATGTTTTCAGGGACTCAGACAAGATAGTCAAGTTCACTTCTTATTAGGATGCGTCTTTCTCCTTATCGAGGCTGAGAAACCGTGGTCACATGGAAAGGATTTACTGAAGGTGGGTCAAGGAACAGAGAACAGCTGTGATGGTTCAGTGTTTCATTCTTGGGGAAGTGTTGGCCTCGGGGCATCAGGCGATATTTCTTATGAAAGAGAAGAACACATCCTTTTGTATTGGAGTAGATGTCTTTGCAGGTTTAAAACCCACTGATGGAAGTGAAAAGTGGAACGTATTTGCTTTGACAGGTTCAGAAACTCATCAGTACATGTTCATCAGCCAGTCATTAGACAATAGACTAAATTCAGGGACTACTTTTATGTTTTTCCATGTATCGTGATACCACTGTGTACCTGAGGAGGCGACAGTGAGCAACTGGCATTTTACTCTGGAACACGTTTCTCTGTGGTAGAGTGACACCTGAGGATTGCAAAGCATTCTCCTGTTTGATCAGCTGCTGACAGATAATAATAATAATAAACTTTATTTGTATAGCACCTTTCATACACACACATGCAGCTCAACGTGCTTTACAACACAATGATTAAAGGATATTAAAGCAAGGATGACTCAGCAGAAACTATTAGAAGATATTATATAATTATATATAATACAGCAGATATGATCAAAAGACATTAAAACAGTATTTCAGCGGTGCAGGCGTAAGCTAATAAAAAGTGAGTGGAAACAACTGTCTTAAGCTGTGTCTTAAAAACATTTAAAGAACTGGTTTCTCTGATGTCTACAGGAAGTGTGTTATTTCCACAGTCTTGGACTGTAACGCTAAATTACTGACACAAATCATGGGATTGTGTTGGAATATAAATGCGATGGTAAATTGAGAGGTTTCACTTTGTGGTTCATGTTAAAGAAGTTCCATTTTTGTTGCAACAGGTGTAGGTGTTACACTGCCCCCTGCTGGTTTGGCGTAGAAGCATCATTCATTCATTCATTCATTCATTCATTCATTCATTCATTCATCTTCTCCAGCTCGTTCCAGTAAAAGGTCTCAGTTGTGCTGGAGCTGATCCCAGCGATCCACAGGTGAATGTCAGGGTACAACTTGGGGAGAGCATGAAAACTCCACATAGACAGGAAGAGCCCAGGCCAGGAATCAAACCTGGGGCCTACTTGCTATGAGCCACTACTCCAACGTGTCACCCAAAAGCATCATTACCTTTTGGGAAAAAACAAACTAATTGTTAGTGGACTAATTTAAATGAATTTAAAACACTAGTAATAGCCACTGTAGTGGAACACTAAAAAATGTTTCAGTTTATTATTGAATTGCAAAATCACAAAGACTGGAGGTTTCCGCGAGAAGAAGGCAGCAATGTTACAGGCCACTAAGCCAGAGAGGCTTTACAGTATTTCATGAGCCGCCCGTTGAAATCCCATGATACTTGTGATCTGTGACAGGACCTCTGCCCCTTTACCCAGAAATCCCTGCTATGTTTGAGCCCTCACTGACTCATAATTACCCAGGGCTTACTGTTACATAATGCTGGTACAATCCTTCAACTGCGCACCCTACAACGCCGGACTCCTGGTGCAGCGGCGTGCACGACTCACCGCCTCAGCTTATGGGTATGAAGGATGTCGACCAAGGAGAGAAGGAAAATAAGAAGCAGCAGTTCTGCAGTGGGCGCCTGCTGTGTTATTTGTACTATACAGTAACTGTAGTTTTGGTTTTAGAGTTTTACCAGGTCTGCTTTCCTACCATGCATTTATTTATGTGTTTTAAGCCAAGCAAATTCTGGTGGGAATGTTTAGTGCGAAATGAGGAATGAGTCCATGAGGAAGAATGCCGTGGTTGATTAGCGTCATACCATGTCAGGATGTGCATGGGTTGATGCGCAGAGGGAGACGGGTGGGGGAAGGCTGGTCCGAAGCCAGAGGTCACAGTTGAGCCGAAGCACATGCTTGTTCAACACATTTTGATTTCAGGGTGCTGCCTCTTGCATTTAGTTCCTGATAATCCGCTTTCACAGCTTTCATGTGTCGCTCGCAAGTCCAGACAGACTCAGGTTGTTTCTTTTTAAGCCCAGAATTCGATGGCTGATTGACCACTTCGTCAGCAGCGAAGATGCTTTGACAGTTTGACGATAACACTAGGCACGTCGCAGGCCGCTCTGTGTCGTTTTAATGGTGCAGTCATACATCAAAAGAGCTGAAACGGCAATGGAAGCAGGGAACAAATGCTCCTATTGAACCAGACGGTCACATGGTAGCGCTTTTAATCCCCCTGTGGCCAGCAGCAAGAAAACCCCGTGATCATCTTTCTGTTTTTGTGGAAAAAGACAAGGCTGTTTGTTTGTGAGAGCGTTGCACGGCTACGTTTGACAGCCCATCCATCTCAAACTCCTGTTCTGCAGCTTCCACTTCTCCCCGGAGTCTGATGATGGTGTGATGGTGATCATCTTTAGGTAGTACTGCTATTATTTACCGAGCCAATCGCCCTCCTCTGACAGCCCGCTGGCCACATCGGTCCATCAAGCATAAATGATTTATGAGTCAACAGACACCCTCCCCGCCGAGCTTCCTCACCTCCCACACACTCCTCTCCACAAACACACAACCATGTGCTGGAGAGTAAATCCACCAGTCTGTCAGGTCAGTCCTGTTACCAGCGGACTGCTTCAGCAAATCGCCTTAATGACCCGACTATCGCAATTATCACTCACGGTCGTACCTCCTTCTACTCTCTGTGTACGTCATGAGTTCATCCCATCTTCATGTCCCTCGGCTGCGATTCGATCTTGGACCTTGGCCGACCACCCGCTCTGAAAGTGTCTGATCAGATTGTGTATTCCCAGGCCACTTCCATCCCCATTCCCAAAGCCATTAAAGGCTCTTCACTCTGGCTAAATGCAACGCTGACCTCCAGCTTTGCCCCACGGTACCTATTTTAGGTCAATCAAAACAGGCTGATCTGCTTTTAGTCGGTCACCATTTAACCAATGTATGCACCTCTTTGCAAAGACAAGAAGGAGCACGGAGGACAAGAAAACAGTGGTTGACGTTTTTCTCTCAGCCAGACTGAGAGAAGTCGTTGTTATACCGTCACTGTGATTGAAACTCATCGGCATCAACTGTCTGTCACAGCTGTCGGGCTACAAAGCGATGGCCTGTGGCTGTTTTGAGCCTGGTTAGTGTGGACGCTAAGATCAGAGCTCAACAGCTAATGAGGAGTCTTGCAAAGCTGATGTAAAAGGATAATAATTTGGTGTGTATGTCAGTGAGCAAAATTATGTAACAAGCACACAGCACATATTTAATAAAAAGCACATTCAGCATTGTTATTACAGATTCTTAAAGAAACACGCCCCCATTAACTTTAATTAAATGCAAATTTAATGAAATGCATTAAACGCGGAATTAATTCATAGCACAAATTTTCTTCCTACTATTAAGCTTGAGCCGTGCATCAGTGGATACATGACTCCGCTATTTGGTCCTCAGCTACGTTTCTGCTTACACACAATCTGCTACTTACATGCCAGACGTTTGTTGTGGTTGGTTGACCCAGTAGACGACATGATCCAAGTGACGTGGGACTGTTTGAGGAGAGCGTTTGCCTTTTCGTGTGTGTGAGTTGGTGGTCTCCTATCAAGGCTCCAGGATAGGATGCTGGTATGTGTAGTGGCCGGTCATCTTCTCATCATCGCATCTCTTGACTTGAGCACCAGGACCGTCAAAGACAGTATCACTCCTCTTTGCTAGTACTCTGCTCTGCCTCTGAGCTGTGTTCATTGACTTTCTGTCCCCTTTGTGATCGCCTTAGCTGCTCTTTCTACGCTTCACTGTCACTGCTGCGCTCTCATCTCGGCTGCCTCTGTGTCTCCCTCATGCACACACACACAAACACACTCTCTCTGCCGTAAGAGCTCAGCGGGGTTACAGGGAGCTGTGCTGTTTAGGGACGGGAGGGTGAGTAAGAGTGAGCAGGGCAGTGTGGTCTGTACCAACTAGTAACAACAAGGGGGTCAGATGGCTCAGGAGGACTGTGGAGTCTCATGGAGTCTATATCATATTTATGGATAGAGCAGGATGGAATGGTATGGTATGGTCCATACATGGTATATCTGTGTACTACATGCATGGATGGATGGATATGTATGAACTGTATGGATATCTGTGTGTGTGTGTGTGTGTGTGTGTGTGTGTGTGTGTGTGTGTGTGTGTGTGTGTGTGTGTGTGTGTGTGTGTGTGTGTGTGTGTGTGTGTGTGTGTGTGTGTGTGTGTGTGTGAATGGATGTACGTATGTATTGTATGTATATGTGTGTGTATGTGTGTATGTATGTGTGTATGTATGTGTGTGTGTGTGAATGGATGTACGTATGTATTGTATGTATATGTCTGTGTATGTATGTGCGTATTCAGTGGCACAGTTTGTCTATCACCTGATTAAATGTTCTGCCTAATG
>CAAKHB010003747.1:44933-56163 GCA_901007665.1 Aeoliscus strigatus
GCGGTGCCATGAATGATTGACAGCTCCGTGGCGTTCTCTCCTTGTGTTGTTGTTGGGTTGTGTGGGTTCAGTATGCTTCGTATCAAAGCTCCCCTACGTCAGTAAAACTCCACAGTCATTTCTTTACAGCTGTGTAGTCGTAAAATAGTAAACAGCGTTCGATGAAGCCAGCGTTTGCTCTAGTTCCTCTTCTTTCACAATGACTGAACCGTCAGCGTGACACCAGCTACTCAACATTTTAGGTTTAATTTGATCGTAGACCTGACGAACCCCCCTGTCAGTTTTTTGTTTTCACATGCAGGTGAGAGGAGGTGGTCGTCAGTTCTTCTCTGTTCTGCTGGGTTATGACAAAACTAACACATTTCCAAGAAGAGGCATTGCATGTGCGAATGAAATCACAAGTACACGAATGAACAGATAGATGGGATTTGGTGGAGAGCTGACATTTCCCCTCCAGTCTGTCAGTAGGACACGTTCTGGATTCCACAAACATCCACTTCATCTCCTGGGCTGAGAGGAGCAGTTGCCAATTGAATTTCAACAAACTCATCACTGAAAGACGTGTCTGTGGTGAATTCCTGCAGCTTTAAAGACTCCAAACACACCGACTGAACCTTGGTATTCCAATCATTCGGTATGAGACCTGTACCGTCGTCTCGGTCGCGGCGCTGCTTTTCATCGACGTGTGGGCCGGAAAGCCAGCGATCGCCACGTCTACTTCTGATTCCAGCAGGACACAGTCGCTTCTGCAGATTTGTTTATCGACCTTGAAGAGTGTGAGAGGTTAAAGACTTGAATGAATTCATGTGGGTTTAATCCGGTTTCATATGAGCTTGTATTTCCTGGGTTTATAATATCTCTCTGGCTGCTTTTTATTTGACTTTTATGAAGTTCAGGACAAAATGAGATTGATAACGTTAATAGACAGACTGCATTTGTTCTACCAATATCTAGATTTAATTATAGAATTTTCAAAATTAGAAACATCTTCAAAATAAACGAGTGCATGACAATATTTTAAATAACTGTTTATTTTACAAATGCTCATGTGACATTCAGCAATCAGTCTAAAAAGAAAAACAAAAAAAATTGTGCTATCATTTGATTCCAGTTCAACGAATGTTCAAAGTTGCACGCGTTGACTCATTTAATTCTGAAACTTCGTTGAAAACCCACACAAATAAAATGAGTGGCAGGCACAACATCGTCTTCAAACGCTCTGAAAAATAAATTGAATGTTCTCTAAATGTCAGAGGAGACCTCCTTGCCAACTGTCGCCTGACTGTGAGACTATTTCAGCGTGACCTTTGACCTTAAGTGTCTCCAGATCTGATTAGCTGAGTCGACGGAATAAAGTGAAATTCGGCTGTGTTCTGTTTTATTTTTGCAAGGTTGGTTTGGTTTCTCTCGTAAACAGGAAGGAACGTGAAGTTGACTGTAATGGTTAACCACCATTGACAATTTGATTTCTTCATTTAGTCCTGTTTTCGCCCTGTGTGTCAGTTGAATGTTCTCCCTCCTCTCCTGCAAACACGAGCTTCTTTGAGCTGAGTTCTGCCGGCAAATGTCACGCAGAATTGCATTTTTTTTTTCCTCCATGTGTTTTCAACCTGCTCTTTGTATTTCCTGCTGAACTTCACCGCTTTTACCGATTCAGGCCAGATAAGCTGAATCTGCCATGATACAAACTCACTTCTTCTGTGTGTGTGTGTGTGTGTGTGTGTGTGTGTGTGTGTGTGTGTGTGTGTGTGTGTGTGTGTGTGTGTGTGTGTGTGTGTGTGTGTGTGTTTGTATCCCAGTGATTAAAGCAAGTGGGCGGCAGCAGCAACTGGTCTGTGTGGTGCTGCATAGCAGACATGTTTCTCAGTGCTAGATATTACTCATTTCCTCAGCCCTTTGCACACACACACACACACACACACACACTTGACACATACACAGCAGACACAGTTCCCGCAGTTTGGTGGGCTCGCTGGTATTATTTCATGCGCGCAGAGATCAGAGGCAGAGTGCAGCTGGAGGCTGCTGATATCTGGGTGTTGAAAGTGGCAGTGGCCCCGTGCAGGAGCCTTGTGGCACAGTAAGGAGCTGAGGAGTGGGTTGACCCTCTGGGGAGGATCGGAACATGAATGACTCGCTACACTTGGACGTCTGCTCAGCCTGCACCGAGGTCAGTTTCACTTCGCGACGAGATCCATCAAACCCAACTGCCTCGCTCTCACGTTGTGGAGAAGAGGAGCTGCTTCTGGCTGATTTTATTCTGCATTTTGGAGGCTGGCAGTCACGAGTACCGTGGACTGCACGGAGAAAAGGCGGGATGAGGTGGCGCGAGGGGAGCACATATGTCAAATTTGATCAAATACTTGGAAGCATGTGAAAGAAATTTACATTTTACATAAATTTGTGTTTCTGGCAGCTTTTAACCAAAAAAAAAAACAGTTGAACTTCAAATAAACTTTGATTTCATGCTGACACAGCAAATCTAAAGCCAGTATTTCATGAGGAGGAATATATAAAATGAATATGCCTGTCGGGTTGGATATGTTTTAACGCTTCCACAGCAAAGCGGCTCCAGCCCATCTCCATCTCAATGTGCAGTCTGCACAGTGTAGGAGTATTCTGTTAGAAGACGTTTCTCTGCAAACTCCTCCACATGCACAATTGTGTTCTGTGTCGTCGTCTTCGTCTCTGGCAGGGTTACATCAGGCCTGAAAGGATTCATTTCAGGGCAAAAACTGTGAAAATCACATTTTTTACTTACGCACAATTCTGCTGAAATGTTATTTAGAAAATAACTATGTGATAAACAATTTCAATGTCATGAACAACAATTTCTAACTTGTATTTCTTTGCTGTCTTGCAAAGACATTCCATAGTATTTGTCAATTTTATTTGAAATTCATGGAAAATTTTGTATAGTTTGTTTAGTCCCTGAATTTGACGGTGAGTAACATACATATAAAGAAAGGAAATATAGATGTAAAAAACAGTTACCTGGAAATAGATAAAAGGCAACCGTTGTCTGGAATTATTATTATTATTCGAAGTGAAGTGAACATGACTCGTAAGTCAGCCGTCACCGACATGCGGCCTGGGAAGAACAATGATGCTCATTGAAAAGGAAAATCCCAGTGATGCAGAGCATTGTAGTTATTGATAAAGAATAAGATTTAAAAAACAATGTTTTAAAATGATGATGTGTTTAAAAAAAATTATAAGAAGAAAAAATGAAAGAAAGTACAATGTGAGAGATTCAGTTATGGACTATTTTGATTAAATCGTATGTCCTATCTGATTGCGAGCGTCGACATTCAATTATTAATAATTGGTTATTGTAGATGTAGATTGACTGCTGACGACAGATGGCCTGGTCACTTCACGTCCTGTTGAACCACCAGACACACAGATTATCTAAAAAGGTCATTGTCTACTCCATCATAACCGCCCTGTCAGTCAGAAATGAGGCCGGCCCTACGGATTCTTGCCCTAAAATCTGTGAATATGAGAATAAATGCTTGCAGGGGCCCTGTGTTAGGTGGAAAATGGATGCGCCCCCCCCTCGCCCAGGCCAGTTTTCAGTTTTCCACTCAGATGCGCAAACAGCTTGCTCCACTCTAACACTTACTCTGTTTTTGGCCCAAGTAACTTGATGTGCAACAGTTTACCCGACTCTCCATGGAGTATCCCCAACTAACCTCTCTCACTAACAAGATGTGTGCGTGTGGACACAGTTGCTATGGTGACAGTGTGGCGGATGGTGAGACGGCAGGGAGTTGGTAGGCTTCTGAGACAGACGTGCGTGAGTGTGGGGCTGAGTGGCAGCATGGCACTGTGGTGTTGTGGCAGCGTCGGGGAGAAACGATGGAGGCGGCGGCAGCGGAACGTGGAACAGCTGGGATGGCGGCAAAGCCGCCATCACTTCAAAAGGGCTCGTTTAAAACGTTTGGAGGGGAATTAGTGGAGCTCCCCCGCACTTCTCACTGAATGAAACAAGGATGCAAAATCCCTGACACATTGGACGACTCCAACACAAACAGACAGGCACAAAAAGACCTAAACAAATAAACACATTCACACGTTCACCCAAAGGAACAAAAAAAACAAAAAGGAAATTTATGCAAACACACGCACAACTAAAACCCCACACCCCTCTTGTGAGAAATAATTTATATGCAAAGATACACATCCTCTATTCACAATGCACATAAAATATCAGCGTATTTTCTGTCTGCTCCTGGGTGGGTGGTGACCAGCTTTGCCTATCACTGAGGGAGTACATACAGCCGCCTGTGGGAGTATTTGTGTGTCTGTTACTGCTTTTGTGTGTGTGTCTGAAAGAGTTGGGGTGGTGGTGGTGGTGGTGGTGGGGGGTCTTCTTGTAGTAATGGAATATGGTGAACACCCGCGGGTGTCGTGGGGGTGGTTCATGAAAGTGGTACAAAAACTCATCTCCATATTCCAATCATTACCCCGCAGTCAAGACAGAGAGCTCCTGCTGTGATCGTGTTTGTTTTTCTACACACATACTGATACTTCATTAGCTGTAAAATGTATTTTTAGCCCACATGTGGGAGTAATGTGCTTGAATGAAAGGAGAAAGTTAGGTAGTTTCAGTCCCACCGCAGCGCACACAGGTAATGACTAATTAGCCAATTATGACTATCAGAGGGGAGATTGGAGGGATCTAAGATGTCTCACAGTTCAACTCTCTGTGATGCATTGTGGAAGAAAGAGGCTGATTTATTTTCGACTGCGTGGTGCAGTGCGGTGTTTGCTTGACGCCAGGACCTGGCGGCCCATTTTCACCTTCACACTTCATATCGTCACATCCTATGTGGTTTTACTTCTCCTCCGTCCTGTTCGTAGGTGAGTGGTCCTTCAGCGGGGAGGAATCAACAGTGACCCGACAGTGATGCTGTGTTGCAGCCTTCCGCTCTGTCTGCGCCCCTCGTTCTCCCGTGAGGCCCATGTGACCTAGCCTACACCCAAACACTGGGGGCCGCCACTGCCGCTGGAGCCCACCCATGAATCCCAGTCCTGATCGCGGCAAAGAGTACCTCCCTCCCAAGAAGAGGGAGTCTCGGCAAGGATCGTCAGAACACCCTCTCCCCTCGGATGAATTTAAACCCCCTGTGCCTCTTCGGAGTAGATCCGGCACAGGGAGAGGGGAGGGAAGCAGGGAGGTCAGTGACAGACACCGAGCTCAGACTACCCCAAACCCCCATCTCCTTCACACTCCTCCACCTCTGCCTGCTCCAGCCCCCCTGCCTCTGCAATGGCACCTGAGCTATGCATCCTCTGTCTCTCTTCCCCTTTTTCAAGGGCATGTAGGCGAAAGGAGGGGCTCAGGGTCCCACGCCTGGAGAGATGATCCTCTTTCTTCACCCTTGCCCCACCACTCCAGGTGGCTTCGAGGGGAAGGGCCCCTCCCTTTGCCACCGTCCTCATCCCCCTCCTCCACTTCGTCATTCAAGACTCCCTTCCCAGCTGATTCTCGAGAGATGTGGTCCTACATTAATAGCGGCCGACGAGACTATAGCGCTCCTCTCTTGTCCCCGTCATACTTGTTTAGCCATGCCTCTCTTTACGCTCAAGACCCGAGTCTAGCCGAAGCCAGACACAGGTACTTGAGCAAGAGGCCCAACGGACTGGACGGGTCAGGCAGCAGGACTGCCTCGACCTCCAGGCCTTTGCTGACGGGAGAATATGGAAACGATGGCAGCAGAGGCAGGTTGGACGCCAGTGCCCATAGCTCCCATACCAACGGTGGGCGGAGGCAGCATGAAGAACTGATGACTCGTGTCCCATCTGGAGGGACATTTTTGTCAGACTCTCAAGCTCAGGAGGGCCATGAGCCACATTCCTTACTGCAGGACAGACATCTGCAAGGGATAACTACAACCAGCTCCAATTTACTCTCCACCAGTCCTCATTCCCTGGGACCAGACCCCAGGGCAGGTCGAGGAGGACTACTGGACACTTTGGGGGCCCCACCAGCTGAAGCCCATATCTACTATTCCTTGGGATCAGGGTTCCCCCCGGGACCTCCGACCCAGGCTTACCCACCCTACAACCCCTCAGGAACAACGCTGTATAACCTGCAAAGGGAGCCAGGCCCACGGAGGAACTCACCTCACTCTCCGTTGGGTCTGCAGAACAGCCATGACAGGTCACAAAGAGAGAGAGACCAAGAGCGAGACAGAGAGAAGGTCCTCCAAAGGGACAGAGAGCGTGGCAAAGACAAAGAGAGGCATCTTAAACATAACAAAGACCATGTGCACACCTCACCCCCCGCCCTGCACCCATCTCCTCCTCCGCTGCTACCTCACTTCACCAAGGGTTCTTTGATTGAGTTGGCCAGTGGGCAGCTGAAGCAGGTGGAGGAGCTGCGGACCGAGGACTTCCTGAGGAGCGCGGATACCTCCCCAGAGTTCCACCTCAGCACCTGCACCGTGCTGCTGATCACCCCCAGCAGCGCACAGGGCTTCAGCCACCTGCAGGTTCACCTCACAGACCGCAACACTCAGGTGAGCTGTCTGTTGTTTGTCTGCTTCATCGATCAGGTAACCTTCATTGACATTCATTCATTTCTATCAAACACGTCTCATTTTTTGGTCTTTTCTAGGAGTTACTGAAGGTCTTGGTGGAGTATCCGTTCTTTGTGCAAGACCAAGGCTGGTCTTCTTGCTGTCCCCGTAGAACCACACAGCTATACGGCCTTCCCTGCCGCCAACTGATGGAAGGTGATGTCTGCTTAGCGCTTACGCCCACCCCCACCCAAACCCACCGGACACATGTGCGATCTGTCTCTAGGGCCCATAGCACAGAACCCCCGCCCAAGGCTGCAGGAGAGTCCAGCAGCTCGCACAGGGAGGAGATGCCGCCTCCGCCACCTCCTCCCCCACTTCCTGCCCCCCCACCCCCTGCTGCACCGGTAACCCCTCATGCTCCGACCGCAGAGCCTCCGACCCAAGCGCAGGTGCGTCCACGCAAAAGGCGCTGGTCTGCCCCCGACACCGTTCCCTCAACCAGAACTGACGAATGCCTCCTGGATTTACCTCATGGCTCCAAGCTAATGAAGTGGCAGTAGAATCTTGCACATGCGTTCGTGTTCATGCAGATTTACACAAACACCGAAACAAACACACCCTCCTTGTCTCTTGTTGCAGCCACCAAAACAAACAATGGAGAGACGTCAAGGCAGGGTTGCAGGGAGGGAATGTAACCAATTCAAAACTACGGGTGTCCACACCGCCGCCCAAAAGAACAAAAGGACAGTCCACGCTTGTTGGGCTCGTTGCAGCCCTCCTTTCCTTTCCTTTCCTTTCCTTTCCTTTCCTTTCCTTTCCTTCCCTTCACCACCCTTCCTTTCTTTTCCTTCCTTCCTTCCTTCCCTTTCCTTTCCTTTCCTTCCCTTCACCACCTTTCCTTTCCTTTCCTTTCCTTTCCTTTCCTTTCCTTCCTTCCTTTCCTTCCCTTCCTTCTTCCCTTTCCTTTCCTTTCCTTTCCTTTCCTTTCCTTTCCTTTCCTTTCCTTTCCTTTCCTTTCCTTTCCTTTCCTTTCCTTTCCTTTCCTTCCCTTCACCACTCCTTCCTTTCCTTCCTTCCTTCCTTCCTTCCTTCCTTTCCTTTCCTTTCCTTTCCTTTCCTTCCCTTCCCTTCCTTCCCTTCCCTGCGTCCCTTTGCAGACACACTGAAGACATTTGTGACAATCAAGCACTTGCCCGTGTTCCCTCTGTTTTTGTAACGGTCGTCCCACACACCTGTGTACTGACAGTGTTTTCTGCAGGTATAGATTTCAATCAGTGTTATCAAAGTAAACGCTGTTGAAACAGTGCAGATATATATGAACAATATATGAATTTTGATTTCTATGTATTACACGTGTACAGTAAATATGCTAAAAAGAAATAATGCAATCTCTGGCAATTCCGCAGCACATTTTGTTTGTCTTCTTACTTTCTTGCTTCTGAGCCAATGTCAGCCTGGGCAGGCGAGGTGAATGTATGAGCAACTCTTCGCCTTTTTTCTTCTCACCACCGGGAGTCATTTCGACCAGTTGGTTGTCAAGGCATTACACTCCAATCTGTTCTTAACATTATCTCTGCGAACGGGAGAACACTAATGAAAACTGCGTACGAGACAATCCCACTCTCACACACACACACACACACACACAGACGTGTACCACATCATCTGGGCACTCGAGGTGTTTTTCCACGAAAAAAACTGAAAGATGGAAAGAGGAAAAAAAAAAAAGGCAGTCGGGCTGAAGGGTAATGGTGCTAATAACACATTGGAACATGATGCTTTGAGAATACTCTTGACCCCTGTGTACTGTTTTCATTTCATTTTTGCGTACTGTATATGTTTGAAAGCAGGGAAAATGATGAAAGTATTTTAAACTCAGATACGGGTAACTCCTCTGATTCAGCACACTCTTTCACTTTAGCGTTTATGTCTGTTTGTTTTTTTTTTTGTTTGTTTTTTTAAACCATACCTGTTGACTTTTCTTTTTAACGTTATAGCTACAAAATGTATATTTTTTAAAATTGTGACTCTGTTTTATGATGTTCGCTAGAAATAAAGGAAAAAAAAGATTTATAGATTCAATTAAACGTGTGGATTTATTCTCTAGGGTTACACACTTATTTTCCATTACAATCAACGTTTTTCCTATGAATTTAAACAAAGAATGCAGTCGACATGTACTGGTAAAACAGTGTTTACATTTTATTGAGTCAAAGCCAACGTCTTCTGTCAGAAGCACAATGGACCAAAATAAATCACAGTTTACATCAAAAAGCAAAAAAAATTGAAATATACTTCAAATCTGTACACAATTCACATTTCCACTGAAAACGGTCAACCAGGGAGAATTTCATCATCAGAAAGGACGATGTTGTTTATTTGTTGTTGTTCCGACCCCGGTGCAGGCTCGTCTTCCCCAGGATCCTCACAGATTGTGATGTGCTGATGTGCTGAGAGACGAATGGTTCTTCTCAACCTCCTCGAAGTTGCACTTCTTCAGCAGCTCCACCGCAAACATGGGCACCACCTGGAGGACAGGACACGGCGTCGTAGACCATCAGTATGCATACGAGGACCTCTGCTGGTGCTGGACACTACTACAACTGACAAGGATGGACAGGAGCATGGAGTGTGGTGACCATTGGACCATCGGAAGTTTCCTGAAGTCCACGGTAATGAGGAGAAAGTGATCAAACCCAGAATCTTCTCAACTCAGCTCCTCATTTGCTGACACTCTGGACATCAAACCCTCCACAGCTCCACAGGGTTTAATTAGACCACAAACATTATCTTTACTGTAACCATAAACATTGTTTTTATGACCAGTTAAGGCTGATGCAGCAGGAAATAGACCCGTTTCAGTCCCCACTGACACCCAGTGGTATGACACCCACCTGCTATTGTGTCTTTTTTTTATGGTTTACAACAAACAACCGACCTGCACCATGATCAGCTTCCTGGTTTTTGGTATGTCGGGGTCTGGATACTCCTCTCCGAAGCAGAGTTCGATCTCACAGGAAGGCACGGGCCCTTTTCCAACATGACAGCTCCGTAGGTCTGTGCAGACGTGAACTGGTAAACTCAGATGGATCCCATCCCAAGCTGTGTGGAGATCACGTTACGTTCTAGCTGCTTTTATATCTCTACATGGGATTTACCATCGAGAAACGTGGGTATATCGAGCAGTTTGAAGGTCTTCTCTCGCTCCAGTTTGTTCGGCTGGTCGGCGTGCGGGGCCATGGGGCCGCTCCAGTACACCCTGCCCTGGCAGAACCGCTTGATGAACACCCCGTCTGGGGCCACCCATAGAAGCACACCCCTTTCCAGGTGACTGAGAAGACGGTTCATGGCCTCGGACATGCATGTCGGCAGGCTCAGGGAGGTTGGGGAAGGGAAGGAGATCTGCTGAGCAGTGCAGGTTCCGTAGATTCGTTCATTTCCCAGCGGAGCGCGGCCCTGCAGAATGAAGCAGCCATTGGGGCTTCTGGTGGTCACCTTCATCACGCTCTGGCCCAGGTACAGTAACACCACCTGCATTCGGAAATCTGCACACAAACACGGTTCCAGACAGCAGGGAAAACCTGCGTCCACTTTGTTTCGCGGCATCGATCTCTTTACCTGATATCGGAGCCGCAGGCATCCAAGGAACCTGATTGGGACTCTGCTTTCCTGAGAGCTCGCAATACATATGTTCTCTCATCAGATCATCTGAAGCAGAATAAGCTCTTAGTCGCAGTTTAACCCAAAAATTAGGGAGATGTAAGGAGAGACTAAACCAGTTCAGTAGCCATGGCCCAAAAGACATTGGCAACATGTCACCCGTTAACACAAATGGGTCGTTTCTCTGAACTGCTGCGGCGCCGACAGCCAGTCGAACGAACGAATCCATCAGCTCCCAAAAAGTCATGCTAGCATCCAAAGCATTACACAGCTGTGCTGATGAGCCAACAGTCCAACGACTTATTGATTCATGAAAATAATGCCGTGTATTAGTAAACCAGTATCTACTGGAGTGCGACTCTTACCCGTTAATATTGTTCCTTCTTCTTTACAGGCTTGAAATAATTCCTTTAGGGTGAAACAAAACGTGTCAAGTCACTTTTTTTTCCCGACTTTGACCGTTTGGAAAGATGGTGTGAGTCTAACGTGTGCACACTCGTTGGCTTCTCGCCCCTGGACCACAGTCACATCCGTTCCTGTGTCGGCCTGTCTTTTCCTCACCTGACTCTCTGGGACCCCCGGGGGCCGCTTCGCTGGAGCATCTGAGAGGAGCAGACAAACACGACGAATGACACACACACACACAGCGAGACAACGTGACGACGACATGGGTCGTTACCGGGGAGACCGGCCGATTCGCTGATGTGCTGGATGCGGTAAACTTTATAGGGCTCGCTGATGTCCAGCTGGTTGCGTTCAGGGACCTCACTGAAGTCGGTGCTCTTGTTGAGCGCGCAGCGGAGACGAGTCTTCCACATGGTGGGGTCCGCTTTGTCCCGGCCCTCCCGGTACTTGCCCTTGTACACAGCCCAAGCCTGAATGGAAACGTGCAGAGGCAGACGTTCGAGAAAAGCTTTGACTTTTCCCAGATGACAGATCCATTTCTTCGATGTTCGATGTACAAAACGTTGGCACGAGGGGCGACTGATTGTAACCTGTAGTTAGCACCATTTCATTGACCGTTCATTGAATACCCCCCC
>CAAKHB010003749.1:6605-29875 GCA_901007665.1 Aeoliscus strigatus
ACACACACACACACACACACACACACACACACACACACACACACACACACACACACACACACACACACATACAGACACATTTGGAATCACCAAAAAAAAAAAGTGAAATGATTCAGAATCAAGTCAAGTGAAGAGAAGGCTCTGAATGGACTCTGGTGCTTTCAAACTAACACGTCTCGCGACTGTCTGGAAGCGACTATCTATCTGGTACGTTGCCATTTGGACAGACAGGCTTTCAGCGCCAGTGCCCGTGTATTTCCACTGCTTATCGACTCCGGCTGACATGGTTAAAGAAACAAGACGAGGGCAGAGTGGATTTGTTCAACATGGCGGCTGGTAAGATGGCGCGGTGCAAAGAATGGCGAGAGCGGCAGACGATGCTCCTGTTGGCTGAACTCAGGCTCGTTTACCATAAAAATGCAGCAAATAAGCAACGACGTATTTATGCATCAGTATAATTAAATTGGGTGGAAGGCGGTGGGGAGGCGAGCAGACGGCCCTCAGTGGAATATTCTCAGATGCTGATGAAAAGCTGTGTTAATGAGATTCATTGACTGTCTGATACGAGGAACAGCACGCCCCCTGCTGTGGCTGTCTGCGCCGTCCTCTCACATCTTGCTCTGTCTCTCCAGCTCCCTTAGTCTGACTTTTCCTTCACGCCATGGGAGCCATGTTTCCCCCTGACTGGACAGCAGGGGATCAGGCCTTTCCCATCAAATGATACTGTAATGATTGCGGGGTTGGTCCTTTAATGGCAAATGCTTCGCACAGACCTCCTGGCTCGTCTACCTCTGGGGTTTTAAGGCAGCCAACACACACACACACACACACACACGCGACAGGCAGGCAGCTGGGCGACATTAACAGGGGTAATGACACTGCTGTCAGGTTTCCGCCTCTCAGGTGCTGTCAATCAAAAGTGTGTATGTTACCTGTGTGTGTGCATGTGTGCGTGTTCAAATCCTCATGGCCAATTCCCAAAGAATCATCTCAGGGCTCATTGGAAAGCTGCGCACGCTCCAGATGTTTTAGCTCAGGAAGCTTAAGGATGAGTTCATGGGAAGAACATCTGAGGCTTTTAGCTCTGATGACCTAGGAAAGAAACTCTTAATCCAGCGCGCTCAGGATATGTGAGCACATATCCAGGTCACGAGAAGAAAGCTGGAGACGCAATGAATGCGCCAGTGCTTTTTGTTCAAATAAACAGGGAGCTAATTATTGTTATTATTCTTATTTGTGCATAAGACCAAGTAGAACCAGAGACAACAGTATGTAAATGAAGGGGTGTCATGATAAGAGCTGGAGCAGAAGGTCTTCAGGAAGTAGTGGAGACTGTGGACAGCAGGAGCTGGAGGAGGAGAGGTGTCGGCAGACAGACTGAAGTGCTCCCTTTGAGGCAGACGTGTGTCTGTGTGCCGTGATCCTGTTTCATGCAGGAAAATAAAGCTGGACTGAGCTAATGGTGACCCCCCCCCGACCTCCCCTTCCTAGGGCCACGCGCTCCCCCCAGCTGTGTTAGCTGAGGCTGCGGCCTCTGTGTCGTGACCAAACAGAGGAGGTCGGGGGGGTCAGAGGGACAGAGGGAGGCAGGGAGGGCTCCTGGGGTGCTGCATTTGGTCACAACATCCCCGTTTCCACAGCAGGGGAAAAATAAAGACCACAAGGTTGAAAGCCCCCCCTCCCGTCACCTCACGCAGCTGCTCTCCACCATCCTACCATCGCTTTCCGTTCAACTTCCTGTAACTTTTCAAAGCAAAGCCTCGGAACCAAGTGTGATTAGCAATATATGTTCAACGTGAGCAATGCTGAGTCAGAATCAGAATCGGTGCTTTCAGTACTTTATTTAACAGCTCCAGTAAAACAGTAGAGCAGTTACTGAAAAGAAAGTTAAAAACAAAACAAACATTTCAGCTGGCTCATTGAGGAGAAAAACACACGTGTTTCTTGTGTCTTGTAGGAATTTGACTGTACAAGTACAGAACAGTTTGTGCTCTGTGTTTATGACCATCGGTCCGTATTACTGACGTGTCACCACCTCCCTCCCTCCTGGTGTCTGTCCAGTAACCGGGGGGGGTCAGGTGTGTGCTGCTGTCATTTATCTTTTGATCATCTGCTACATGTGTGGTGAGCCTGAAGAGGTTTTTGTAAACCCTTTGCTGTTGGAAGGAAGAAGAATATAAGATCTCCAACAGGATCCTCCCTGCATGTCGGCTCCTGTTTGTTCCTCCAGGTAGTTCTACACGTCAATCCCGTTTGGGTCTTTCCCTGTTTGCAGGGTCATTACAACGTTGCACTGGATTTCGCTGTTGAATAACATCTTGAAAATGAAGACCCATCAAAATAGGATGTTCAACACATTACTATGTTTTTTTTCAACTTCAGCTTCATTTTTTAGTGTACCCTTAAGTCAATTTAAACACAAGGACATACTTGGTTTGGACAGTGTTTGGGCTGAAAAGGAGAGAAGGACAGCCCTGTTATAAAAAATAAAAATATAAGCAGTGAACACTCAAGGATAAGAAATATAGAAGCAATATGAAGATGATGAATAGAGTAAGGATGTGCTGCCTTGTGGGTTAAACCAATGAACTTCAAATGCTGTTCCTCTCGCTGACAAAGCTCTTCTGTCCTTTGGTTCATTCTCACTCCTCCCAGATGTGTTCAGCTGTGGCAGAAGGTGACTGAAACTGAAACCCTCCACTGACACTGACTTGATGTCGTCTAGCAGACAATAGTCGTGCTTATGTGGTGAGAATATCAGTGTTTCAAAGGTCAAATCAGACACTAAGGATGAATATTTGGAGTCCTCCGCTTGCTCCGCGTCGGCTGACTGACATGTTCACCAGAGCCACTTCCTTAGGTGATCACATATTTGTGCTACTTTGCCCTCAATTAGACCGAATGCAGCTGCCTCAGGAAAATATTCCTCATGAGTATGATCGTGTTCTTCCATCCCCGAGGAGCAGCTGATTGCTCCCACAGAGCGAGGGGGACTCCACAGCAGGAAAGATGAGCTCATCGCCGAAGCAGTGAAACCTTCTCAGAATCGAGTGGACAGAGGCTGCACGTGAGACCAGTTAAGTCTTTTATGAGGCTGCAGCAGACAGACATGAGGGGACGGGACAGGGGAGCACTGGGGTTTATTGACTGCTGGGGATGGTGTGCGTCCATCTCACGGCTGTTAAAGGTCTCCCCAGCGTGGAGCCTCTCTCGGCCTGGGGGTGGGACATGGTGCACCTGGGCTTCAGCTGCTGGAAGGTGTTTAATCCCTTCACCCACCTTCACCCCTCAGCCCTACTCTTACTCTGCTGTTTCACCATTTCACCATGCTCAGTCTTGCATGGACTTTGTGGATAAAGTAAGATCCAGTTTATTTCTATATCACCTTTCACAGGCGTAGTCACAAAGTGCTGATCGCAGATTTCAAGTAATAGAAATCGAGACAAGATCTGTTAAATATACTAGAAAAGCACTTGGAGGGCCCAGACCTCCACCAAGCACCTAATTTACACCCAATATATCATCCTACATTCATTTTATCTACTCAGATTAATAAACTGATCATCAAAACATGCCTTTGTCAATACCTAATAGCCAAATACGTATTTTAAAAAAATCAATAGCAACCTTGCCACACAAATCATGCACTCTGATTTCTTTTTTTTTTTTAATTTTTTGTTCATTTATTTTTTATTTCAATAGTAAAACCTAGAGGTGGAGGTAAAAACAAAATAACGAACAAAAATCACAACAAGCCATGTAATGCAGAGAATGAGATGGCTGCAAAGTAATTAATAAAATTCCTGACCTCTTTCGTTTTGAGACTGGTTTGGGTGATAGCAAGTGAGCCCTGATCAGCGGAGCTCAGAAACCTCCAGGGAGCATACGGGTCCATCTCCTCATTGATGTACGAGGGAGTCAGACCATGGATGGCCTGATGGGAACAACCAACCATGTGGTTGACCACATAGTTTCCCCACATTCTGGTGAGGGGCTGTCGTCCCCTGCAGAGAAAGCACGGCGAGGTGCAGTGCCTCTCCTATTGTTCACCGCACTCGTGGTTTCTACAGGGATAAATTACCTCTCTTGACTCTTACTGACCTTCCTCATCTCCGCTGACAGGCGTTTATGAAATTGAAAGCCTGTATCACGGAGAAGAACACGAGCGCCGTAATCCACCGCAGGGACCAAGGTGTGGGCTCTTAGCGGCTGCAAATCTAACAGAGGTTTCCTTTTTTTTTTGGATTGAACTCACAGTTTCCTCGGCCTGCTCTCCTGTATCTACCCAACCGGAGAGAGGAGTAGTTTACTGCTGGCAAGAGGAATTTGTCGCTAGATTGGCTTTGTCATTTTGATTCATGCCGGGCTCGCTGGTGAGTGTGTTAGTGTGGGACACCGCTCCCTTTCCTCCTCCACCTGGTATTAACTTAGCATCCTATATGTGTCCCATAAAGTGATAAGCTGCTACATGAAGGTTTTTTTCTCTGACTCTTTAATCTTCTGTAACTTCCTAAAGCTGGCCGATTGGAATCTTCACATATTGTACTTTGTGCCTGCTGCTGCTGCAGACGGTGGGCGGACGCAGGGGAAATGAACGGGAGGGAGACGTTCAAAGACAGTTGCTTCACTAGATGTAAGAGCCTCCTTCTTCTCTCTGCCCACCGATCGTTATTCTGCTTGTACAAAATGAAACATTTCTTCACCCATGGTGATCTGTTTAATGCCACATGTCTGCATTGCTGAAGCCTGCTACAACATTAGATACTGAATAGAGAAATTGCACAAATGGGAAATTACACATTTCTCTCATGGACATGATAAGAGTTTATCCCTGCTCTTCCATTCACCCACACTTACTGTATATACAACTTGTTAATTGTAATTAGTATTTATCTTATTTGAATCAGTTTTCTGTTTTTAGGATTTTTTTTACGTGCTATTTCTGTCGATTGCACCTTCACACCAAGACAAATTCTTGGTATATTTAAAACATACTTTCTGATAGGACAAATTGTCTATGTATGTAAATGTATGAACATTTCTCCCACCTACTGCAGAGAAACCATTGCACCTCACCATAGTAAGACAGAAATAAAGAGTTGTGAGCATTTATTCTCAAGCACATTGACAAAAATGAGGGGAAATCAGTGATTTAATGGCAAAGCAATGATGATAAAGAGTCATTTCAGCACAATTGAAGCAGGCTGGTATGACACGTACCTGCTGCAGCTGGAGGGATGGAGGCTGAAGACAGGGTGAGTGCAGGCGTACTGATTGGTTCAATTATTACACATTTTGCACCCATTTCCACCTTACACTACATGACCATGACAAGACGCTGAGTAATCATGTTCACATGGCGTCTCAAGAAATCAAATCAGAATCAGAATCAGTTTTTATTGCAAAGAATATGTGACCCTACCAAGGATTTGTCTCGGTGTAAGGTGCCAAACACTGAACAGAGGTTAAGAGATTAAAAATCTCTGAGCTATAAACACTGTACTGTACCAACAAGGGCCAACCCCCCTTCTGCTGAAATGTGAATTCATGTGGCTTCGTGGCCGGTGGACATGAGAGTGGAATTGACGGTGCAGGATGGCGACCGTCCCCGGAGAGACCCGACGTCCTCCTCCATCAGTGTGAAAGGCAGCCAGTCGGAGCTGAAAGCCTCAGCCCAAAGTGACCATGACAGAGGATGAAGCTCATCTCTAATGGGTCAGACATCATATTTACATGCGACACAGCGTCCAGAGCATCGGGGGAAAACGACCTCAAGGATTCTTTGATCAAATGGACAACATACTGTATGTAAAAAGGCTTTGATGCTGCAGTACGAGACTCTGGCTCCGAGCCACTGGGCACCAGTGTGAGCTGAGGACGTAGTAGATGGTGGCAGCTCAGCCAAAGAGTGTCGTCATGAATCAATCACGGAGCAGTTTTCACAGTTTGCTAAGAGCTTATTCAGATGTGTGGATCTCAGACGGCTGATAGTAGAGAGAACTGATGGGCGAGAACAACCAGCGGAGGAGACCTGTGTTTTTCTAGCTCATCTGGTTTAGATTAGAGCTCGCCTGTCGCCTGGACTCTGCTGTCACAGCCCACGAGTAGAGGAGATAGAGGCATTAGGAGATGAAGGGAGCAGAGTGAAGAGGGAGGGGACAGGGAATGGTTGTAGAGGACACAGAGGACGTGAGCGAGGACAAAACAAAAACATAGACGGAGAGAGAGCAGTGAGGACGAAGGAGATGAGCATTTTGCAGAGGGTTTTAGGATTTGTGACCCTGGGTACTTAGCACAAGTCGGAGGCGTAAACCCTTTAGATAGGCTTCACGGAACAATGGAGGGCCAGAAAGCTCTTAAAACAAGATCATGAATGAAAGTAGAAGGTGCGGGGAGCAGAGCCAACTGCAACTGTTGCCCCTGGCGTATCCTTGCCCGCTAACTGCGAGCACATGTCTGGCACACGAGAATGACTTTCACCCGCCTGATCTTTGGAACATCCCTCTGCTTCGGCGGCTGCCCCCTCCTCCTCTGCTAATGCACTCAACGTGGCCCCGCAGACTCCGACAGTCGCTCCAAACGAGAGGAAATCACAGGGAGAAAAACAAAGCAAATCTGCATCTCTTGCTGCAAGTTAGCGTTGTTTACATGCTTTGCTGTCTTCCTGTTGTGCTAAACCTGCAGAGTGAAAGACATGCTGAGCCAACTAATTGGCAGCTGCACCGAAAATATTTTCAGAGGTTTGAAAATAATTCTTGTAAAAAACGAGAGTTTGTCCTACATGTGAGTCACAGCGTCTGTGAATCCTTATTGTGAGGTGACATCTAAACTTGTGCGCGCGCATCCAGAGCTGAGTGGAAGGATTTGGAGCTGTTGTTGGGCCATCAGGGTGTTTTTGTGTCTCCTCCGTGCAGACGGGCTTTCTAGGTCAGGTCTAATTGATGACCTGTGTTAATAACAGTGAGTGGCGTGTGTGTGGGCTTGTGTGTGCATTTATATTTGTCCTGGATTTTGCTGCCTCACTGTCCCCAGGCACAGCTGAGACACCCCCATCACACACACACACACACACACACTCGCCATCCGCTTCACCCATCTTACAGGTTTCTGATTTCAGGGGATCACTGGGCCAAAGGTGTGTGTGTGTGTGTGTGTGTGTGTGTGCACGCCCTGGTGTCGCAGAGACTTGAATATTGCTGTCAACCTGGAAATCCAGACATACAGTACCGGCAGCAAATTTGGATTAGTTGTGCAGGTACGTCTGGGCACGAGTCGTTGGAGCTCATTAACTCTGCATCAGTTAAGACCAATCACATCAGTCGATCTGATGTGGGCGGGCTCAGAGCCATTGAACAGAGTCCATTGGCGTTTCTCCATCGAACTCTTACCCTCCTCTCCTAAACAAACTCTCCCATTGGCTCCTTTCCGTTGCTCACCTTGTTCGTTGCTCTGATTAGTCGTCGCGCGATCCAGTTGCATGCAGTGGTGTTTCTATCTGCACCCGTTGGTACCGCCCATTGAGTTGGGAAAGTCTGTCGCTCATTGCCAGACCCGACTTCCAGGCTTGGAACCAGTAGCATCGTTTTGAACCAGAGTGAGTCACTAGTGGTCAGGAAAGCACTCAGAGTCTCGTCATGGAAATGAATGAACAGAATCAACTGCAGCGTTTCACCTCCACAAGAAGTTCCACCTTTTTTAATGCTGTGACTCCGTAAGTCACAGTAAGTCACCTCATCACCTTGGTAACCAGCTACTTCTACAAGCTAACTTATTTTTACATCCAGTGGACTCGCCCCCTGCTGGCCGTTAGAAGGAACTGACTTTACTTTTCAGTTTTCTTTTACCGTCCACAAACTCAGAACCCAGCTGCAATCATCTGCAGACACTTTTGTCCAAATTCAACTGTTCCATTTCCTGTCTCCACTTTGTGTTGACGTCTCATTGCATTTATTTGCTACTGTGAATGACCTTGGTGTTTGGAACTTATCTTTGAGGGCAGAATGAGTAGAAACTGAATGAAGCCAACTTTCTGAAACTTTAGTTTTGTTTCATTTTTCATTTATCAGGAAAAACTTTTACATCTCCGTCTTCTGGTGGAATTATGTGTCTCCCGCACACAATGGGAGACGTCCCTTGTTAATGTTCCAGAAGGCATTTGGAGCCACCGTGCGCCTGCATTTTTAATCTGGAAGTGAAAGCTGTGTTACCTTGAAAGCTGCTCTCTCTGCTGCTCAGCCTCCTAATCCCTCACGGAGCTGCTGTGTTGAACACACACTGGAGTAACTCCACGTCTGTTTTCTGACACGCGACTCGGCTTTATCTGTGCCTCCTGTCTTCCGTTTGTTTCTCATCCACCAGCTGTACGCTGAAAGACTCCCGTCCTCCGACTCTCCATCCATCCTATTCTCCATCCCAGAGCCATCTCCCAAAGGTAATGTCATCGCAGAGGAAATCATGTCAGTGCTCAGAAAATTTCGCTGCTCTGACAGGCTGAAGCCCAGAGCTCCAGACGCAGCACAGAAGTGAGGTAGGACTGCAATTATCTGTGCTTGCTTATCGAAAACTATTCAATAATATGTGACTCCTAGAAACTAACATTTCACATCAGGGAGGTCATAAATCCCCAGCTCCTTGTTGAGACTCTGTTTTGGACCCGGACACACATCGGTCTGTGGAATGTGAATGTGATAGCTTGTAATTCCTCACATCTGCTTTCCCCATAAGAACCCACGTCTTTATATGGTCAAAATATTCTGTGGCTCCTGCGTTCTGGAAACTGTCTAGAAATTGCCTGAGATCATGCAATCATGACCAATTTCACATTTTCACACGTGCATGCGGGTCCTGAACACGACACCGAGGCTTGATGTGAGCGCTCCCTGCTCCCCCAACGCAGCACACGGTGACATGTTAGTGTGTACGAGTTAACCTATGCACACAAAAGGCACTGAGGGAGAATGCTTTACGCTGTTGCTCCTCCATGACAATCATACTACTTTTGTCTGATCAGTCTGACGGGGGCCAAGTCCTGCTTCACTCAATTGCTGAACTTGGTTGTCATGGCAACAGAGACGTCGCAGCAGTTGGAGTGCATCTCCTTTCGAAAATAAGACCAGCCGAGCATTATGCATCTCCTTGCGCTGCCTCTTTACTATTAATGGATATAAATATTGATATGGTTGGGAGAGGTTTTCACGGCGGAGTGGAGCCGGTGCCCTGTGGTGAGTGGAGACGTGATGGAGAGCTGATGAAGTGGCCCGTGTCAAACATTTGTCTCTGTTCACAAACACTCTCTAATCCCACAATTAGAATAATAACGTTGGTTTTGAACTAACACTGAAATGAGGCTTCGGCAAGTTCATCGCAGTCAACACTTACTCTGCTCCAGTGAACTTTCATATTTGCATGTGAATTCTGTGGGAACTCCACTGCTGCAGTGTGTTGACAGTAAGCTGCTGACCGGTACGTTAAAACAACACTTACAGCATTGATTCGGTAGGACAGCACAGTGGAGAAAAAAAAAAAACAGAGGCCAAGTTTTGAACCCTGGGTAGTGCCAATGTAAATATAACTTGGTTGACAAATACTGTGCCACTTTAAATATGAACACAGGTGATTGAGACACTTTCCAGAGATACCACCTACATTTTTCACCGAACCCACTACTGCTTATTCCGTTTCATTTCTTTTTTAGATGAATGCCTGAAAATTATCTGAAAGTGTGCGCGGTGAAAAGTCCTCCAGAAACGTTCTTTGTCACCCACATTGTGACTTCAAATATAATAAGTGTGTTAAAGGGAAATTATGTGTAACTGTGACACTTCAGCAGCAGTGTTCAATCTATTTGATACAGTGACCCTTTGTTCTTGAAAAGTGGTACAGAAATTGTTTGATCAGCTCTAATTTCTGCTGTCAAAATGAGGAAATAAGGAAAAAAAGGTCAATTACACGTTTTAATACATCACTCAGTTTTCATAAATAATTTTAATCTTTGTTGTTCTACCTTTAAGACCTCCACACATGACTGGACTGGACTAGTCTGGACTTGGGCGTAAACACCTTGTTAAACATCATTTGTTCCACATGTGTAATGAGTCGTGCATATAAATAGTGTATGTGTCTCTATATACAGTATATACACACACACACACACACACCCACACACACTGTACATAGGCTTTCCTTTACTTCCACACCACGTTATCTGTTGTCTCTTTTAATGTTCCACATTAAATAAACATTACTGGCATGTCACATGAAGTAAACACAGTCAGTTATATATTTTCTTTTCCATTTGCTTCACTTGACTTTTTTTTCATAAATATGACTCCCTCCCTACAAGGTCAACCTGTCACTTCTGTGTGGTACTTGAGATCTATATTTTATTGGCCTCTGAGCCGTCTGGTTTTCTCCATTTGTCTTTCGTGCTTTGTTCTCCAACACAAACGTCCCCTTCTCACTCCCCTCATCCCCATCTGAGGGGTCTTTTGAAACTGTGACATTATTTCTGGGGAAAGTGTAGGATAGAGGCTCCTCCCTGAGGGCTTCCCACAGTAGGCTCAGCCTTATAACAGATTAAATCATAAGTAGAAGCCATGCTATCTGCAGGGAGAGGAGAAAAATCATCCTTTTTATATTTCATTTGCATGCTTGCCTCATCTTTTCTCAGGGCCTTTTCCTGAGCGTGACCCACCGCCCATGGCTGTCCCACAGTCTATCCACATCCATAATGACTCATTTAAATTGCTTTGATAATCCGTTGTGCTATGAATTAAAACACCATTAGACGGGTTCACTGGGAATGTGGGGAATGGAGGACGTCGTGTCGTTCTCTTTAATGTCTCGGTAGAAATGCAGATTTCACGTGAAACAAAGAGCCTGTTCATAAAGTCCCGTTTGTCTTCCTATTAAATACATTCCTGTATTCTACAAAGACACCGGTCCCATATCACAGTCCGTTTTTGTAGTGAATCGTACAGTTAGTTAATGTTCTTCTCTGTGAGTTCAACAAATGATTAAATGAAATGTAGAAGTACTCCAGAGTGTTTGTGGAATTATTTGATTTTTGGACTTTCCTTCTCCCGTTAGTCAGTCGGTGTGATCGTTAATTGGTTTCTCTGCTTATCTTAGACGTGAAGATTGGTTTGTCCTGAGGCCAGTGAACCAAGTCTCATTTCTGAGGTTTGATCCGAGTCCCAAAACAGAAATCCTGTTACAAATTGCGGGTGTGGAGACATTTCAGAGGCTTTTTCTCAGGAAATACTCCTCCGTACTTTATCTGGCTCTATCACGTGTCCACTCCTCAGACTGTAGACAGATCATCTGCGCGTACCTCTGAGTGTACCACCGTGTCCCGTCATAGCCTTGGCCTGCTCGAAACATGTAGTAATTTGCTGACAAGCCCGCCAGGAGGAAGACGTTTTCATTATTCAACAAGCCCCTCTGGCGTTGATATCATTAGCTGTAATTAATGATGCTCTGTCTTTCAGGATAAACAGTTTAATGTAGAATCAAAAGGAAGCTGAGACTGAGGCTCTTTGACACCAACATTTACAAGTGTTCCTGTAAAACTTACATTGCTTGTTTTTATATACAGTAGGAGTCCAATCTTTCGGGAACCCACATTTCATGTGGGAGTTTTATGCTATGTTGAGTTTCCGGGTGGTATCTATACAATTTGAACGTCCATCCTGAGACGATGAGTCTGATCCTTTATAGAATGGATCAGTATAAATGTACAAATGAGAAAGGCGTCATTTTTCACTTGACAGGGTTTGTGGTTTATAAACTAGGGTTGATATGAACCGTGGCAGTCAGGCGTTTAGTTTTGACACAAAGAGGAAAACAGGGAAATTGTTGACCTTTGCTGCTTCTCATTTCCTCGTTTCTTTTTTTTCCACCCATCATCGTTTCCCCTTTTCTTGAAGTTTACACCCTCACACGGATGTGTGATCGTTCCTTTTATTGTGGTGCAACAGAAGAATCTTGAAGTGCTCTTCCAAAGCATCAACCCAGAGTTCGTGGGCTGGTCTTCACTGTAAATCACAACTAATGGTGATTCAAGGTTAAATGTTCCATCTTCTTTGGTCCTTCTCGCAAAGTAATTACACAGGAGTGCTTCTGTTCCCCCAGATAGACCGCTCCAATCAATCACCTGGATTATCTTTGAATACCGATCAAACCCTCCTATACTGCAGCAGAGATCCATTGGTAATTGGATGTGTCACATCACTCAGATATAATGGGGCTCATCTTTGCTCCCGTGTCCATCGACTCGTTGGTGTCATGAGCTGTGTCAGCAGCTAAAGTTGAGCAGCGTCTTCATTTGATCTACTTAAATTCAACAATCCTGACAGAACTTTAATTTTTCTGTGGCAATCTTGGATTTATTGTCATTTTGGGCTGATGCTGTTTGGTGACATGTCAGCAGCAGCTGGCTGAGAACGGATACCGTCAGAGATGTTTCTTTTGACTCACAGGATGGTGTCCGGGGGGGGGACTGAATTGAAATCGCCCTCCCACGTGCAGTGGAGATACGACGCTCATCACATGATGCACAGACGACCATACACACACACCAGTGACCAGAGCAAGCAAGATAAAATAGAGGAATCAAACCTGGGACCTTCTTGTTGCACCGTGATGTTGGCCCAGATATTTTCAGTCCCAGTGAATTGTGTTTTCCTGGGTTGTGATGCCCCCGTCCATCCATCCATCATAGTTTCTGTCTCCAATTAGGATAATTCCATTTACTTTGGTACATCAGCTCATCTCACTCAATATCCAGTTCTGGGCTGGAATGAGAAGCCGTTGAACCTTCTAAGCTGCTGCGGTGGTTTCTGCACGAAACAGCTGGTCCGTCACACATCTGGCAGATGTCTAAGGGGTTATCACGAGGACACAAAGTTCACTGTTAATATTAGCCAATAGTTAAGTCAGCTTCAAATGAGCAACATTTCTGTCATTTCTTGTTTCAGCAGAGGAATCTGGACTGTATTATTATTATTGTTGTTGTTGTTGTTGTTGTTGTTGTTGTTGTTGTTGTTGTTGTTGTTGTTGTTGTTATTGCTGCTGAGCTCGTGGGACCCGTGAATAAGAACACATCATCTTTGTTCTGATTCTGATTGATAAACAATGATGTCTACCAGGCTTTGTCTTCAAAGTTCACGACTGACTTCATCCTCCCACATGATCAACTAAAATATGCAAATAAAACCAAAAAGGCTATTCTTTCAGCGTGACATCACGTCTTCTCCATCTCCAGGTGTTTCTTTTGTCATTTATCCATGGAGACAGAACTGAAATAAACACCAACCCGGAAAACCGTGTTTTGTTTTGGACAGTGATCTTTAGGTATTTCCTGCCTTATGGGAATGCGAATGGCTGAGGCGTCTCTGCTTGTAGAAACAGGTTAGCAGAGCTGCCGCCACAGGAGGAGCACCTCGTTTGTGTTGTCGGATCCTGCGTGATATTATGCATGCAGTTGTTGGCACTCGGGTCATGTTGGAGCTGTTTTCGTGCTTCCCAGGGAGTTGTGTTTACATCTATATCCGATGGCATCTGGAGTCTAATGAGGAATAAGTCCTTTGTTTGTCTGCTCAGATTTCTGCTCAGAAGATTGGACAGGTGTTTCCAAGAAATCGGCGTGTTCTGTTTGCCGACACACACACACACACACACACACACACACTCAGTCCCTGATGGTTTCCTTCAGGCTGGGCGGATCTCATACAGACAGTAATGAGAAAAAGCATAACAGTGTTCCATCAACAGCTGCGCCCTGCAGCTCCTGTCAGCATTAAATGCTTATATATAGCTGCTGGCCATGCAGTTGCTAGAGAATTGTTGGTGTCTAAGCAAGAGTTGGCAAGAAAACATTCACAAAGTTGATCCAAGAGATTGGATGTGACTGGAGTTGATTTCAACCTGCTGCCTCTATATTTCATGTGTGTGTTCCAGTTGTCTGGTTAGAAGATGGGAAATTACCTGCCCATCCGTAAGAAGCTCTGCAGAATGAATTGTGGCAGCGCCAAAATAAACTCTGGGAACATCATTACAGACTCGTGGGCATTTGAGAATGACTCCAGTGGTGAGACAGGACAGTAGCAAGAGTTACGGTCCTGAAAGCTCCCAGCTCAAGCTGTGTACACAGGTTTCCACATTCATCTTGGTCTGCAGACTCTGTGATTGGACAGCACGAGTAAAAAGAAAAAAAAAGAGGCTGTGACCATCATGACAGTAAAGTTTCCAAGCTTGGTTACTGTTCCAGCTAAAACCAGACAGCTGACACGCCACAGACGTGCACTGTAAAGCAACGAGCCGAGATGAATGAAGGAGGAATGAAAACGTTCTTAATGTAAATTAGAGTTGTAATTCACTGCATCTGTGTCCGTCATCTGAGATTCCTTCAACACGTTTGAAACCAGTAATGAGAAACGTTAGACTGACTCTCAACTGTGAGATTCTCTCATTCTTTTCTCAGGCAATTTGATTGGCGCCGCTGTGTGTCAACAGGAAGATTCTAGAATGGGATATGGAATGTGAACAAACAGCATCTTACTTAATTCAATTCAGTTTGGTTATAGTCAATTCAGAGTGCTTTAATAGACCCACCAGGGGCCATTAGTTAGAGCGGCTGGTCCAGCACACAAGCACCAAAGCACCAATAAATACGAGCCTTCATCACCGAAGGAGTCAAGTCACTTGTAAACGTCGATCTGCTGCCGGCATAGATCTCACCGAAGATGGAAACGCCAGAAATGGTCTCGTTCATATGCAGGAAGGATGAATTCTTGCTATATATTTCATGAAATTGAAATGCACTTGAAAGGAGGGAAAGTGAGGAAATGTCCAAAGAGAACATCACGCTGTCATGGTAGCTAATGTTTGTCAGCGTGACTGAACAATGCTGGATTTCACTCTGGTGTTAACTTTGTCAAGAAGTGTTTTGTATGAAGAACTTTTCCATCGTAATGGGATGGAAAGCACTTAGCACTTGTGCTTGTTCCCCACATTCACACGCCCATTGACACACTGTCGGCAGAAGGTTCTATTAAACTCCTTCTCTTATTTATGAAGCTACATTCACTCTCCTGATTCACATTCATAATTCAGTCTGGTAGGTTTGCTCAGTTCAAATATTTGTAATTGCTAATTGGCTGAGTAGTTCATGTTTTTCCAGCGATCGCATCGACACTCAGATCCCCTTTAGTACGTCGATAAGTAAGTCACTGTGTCAATTAAAGACAAAAGTAGCCCCACTGAGCAAATTGAAGTCAAATGATACTGTGACCATCGGTGACTGTGAGTGGGTTCACATATTAAAGCTGCTGATTCTCTCAGTGATAAAAGTGACTCATTACAGTTGAGTTTAAGATTTGGTCCCAAGATGATGTTTCTTTTGAGTTGAACTCTTTCCCAGTGCTTTACAGTGCATTAGGCTACAATAGTTCATTCCGCCAATGATAGTTCATCTTAAAGTAGTCTTTGATGTCCCACAGTTCCCCCTCCCCAAACCAGAGAATGTGTCTGGGCCACAGCGTTTTCTGTAACCGCAGCTCTCTGACAGAAAATGTGACTGGTAGGGTGACGTCTTATCAACACACGCTCACAGAATGAAAAGTGACGCTCTTAGTAAGTAAAACGAATCTTTAATCAGACATAAATGTACACACACATCAACGTGGAACGGAATCCCTGAGGGGGAAAGAAAATGTGTGGTAGAAGAAAATGGATAATTCCCTCCTGGCAAATCAGGTCTGTGGAGGAGGAGTGTGTGTGTGTGTGTGTGTGTGTGTGTGTGTGTCTGTCCTGTCCTACTTTCCTCCAGTCACCAACCAGTTTATCCCGATGGGGACACTGGAGGTACAGTATGAACTTCAGCCACGTTTCCTCTGACATCTCCAGACACAGGAGGTTGAAGAGACACAGTCATCCTTGGTTTCCATTTTTATATACGCTCCATTTCCTTTCACCATACACAAACGTGTTTTTTTTTTATGTTGTTTCTTCAGCTCCATCAGGTGTTTGTCTTATGGGCAGATACATCACACCGCCCTCCCCCACTTTGACTCCCACTCGTCCGCCCACACTCGCTGTCAGGTTCCCGTCGGAGGCGGAGCAGGTAGACAACCACAGTTACTAAGATGGAGAAAAACACTAGAGCACACCACTTGCCTACAGGTACGTTGATGGTTTGGCACCGAGCGGTAGCACAGGAGAAAACTGAAACCATTGCATTCTGAAATCTTTCCACATTCTGTCAGAGGTGTTTTGTTTTTTTGTCCAAATACTCATTTTGGGACCTTGTTGCTAGGTTACCGCCAGGTAACCCACACACACCATTACCACAGGACTGGTTAGTGGAAGTGTTTCCAAATAAAGATGATTCATTACCTTCCAGGCACGTAGTGTCATTTCAATTGTGTTCCCCGCTTTTCCACCCAGGTGACGCCACAGACGCAGACAGGTTCCCCCGGCCAGATGGCGACGCATGAAGTCATTGATGACTTTATATTATGCGCGTCTCAAATCACTCTTTGGGGGAATGTTTTGTCTCTGGTTGGATGAAGGTGTCTGCAGAAATAATCTAGGTTAGGAAAACACGTTTGCATAACAGAATCAGCTTCCCCTCCAGACAAAGAATGTTGAAGACACTGATGTCAGAGACGCCTCTTATGACTCAGAACATCAAAATGGAATATTAGAAGCAGTTACAGCGGCTTCTAGTCTGATCCCGGTGTCAGTCATTGAAGGGGCCGTGAACTCATGACGCATCATGTGTTTCCTCTGGGTGTTTGATGACCCCTGACAGAGTGAGGCTGGAGGACGGGTGATGATTATTGTTATATGCTTAGTGCGGTTACGATTAATTATCTTGACGTGTGCGGTCAATATGATGTATTTCCTGAAGATAACTTGTAATAATCCTACAAGACGGAAAAAGGAGTTTAATGGTTATTATAAATAATGGCCAAGATGAATAATTTAAATTAAATTGAGTCCAAGATTGTGTGTGACAGATTACCTCCGTGTTTGTGTGCTTTTTAAAAATCTCATCCAGTTCTTTAACAGCTGCTCAGCTTCGCTCAAAGACTGAGAGGTAACAACTGGCCTGCCTGCACGTAAGACAAGTGCCTCAGTAAACGCATTCATTACACTCTGTATCTTGTGTGCATACTCTGTTTAGAATCCACGTGTGAAAACCACTGGGAGCGATGATGACAGACCATGTTCAAGGTGCCAGACGTCAGCAGAAACTCACGCTCAAAGCCATGAAATCATCCAGGCTGCCGTAAAACTGACGCTGAGGTGTAGATGAACGCCGACAGGAAAGCAGTGTGTTAATTAGTGAACTTTAGAGGAGCCGGAAGGTATTTTCGTTCTCTTTCTTTCATACAGGACCAGCTGGCCGAGTCCCAGTTTTGTTCTGTCTGACGGGTGACGCTAACGCTGCCGGATGCATCTTTGTAATTTACCGGTTAACGATTCACTCAGGGAAACACAAGTTTCTCTGCAAGAAAGCGAATAACTGTAGCTATTCTCTTTACAACTGTTCTCTCTGCTGAGAAACCAAAACATGTTCCATCACGAGGGAGCAGCAGCAATTTGGTTCGAGTGCAAAAACCACAGAAGAGTGAAATTACATTCAGTGTTTACATGAACTTTATATTTACATATTAAAAAAAACAACAAAAAAAATCATTTCAAGACAAAACATGCCAGTGTCACATTGCCACTAAATGTAATATTGAATTACTTGCATGCTGTTGCTGGGGAAATTCCTGTGTCTACAATCCCACGTGTGTGTGTGTTTGCACACAAGAATAAGGCGGACTTTGTATGAGGCTGTGAAGAACGGCCATGGTCTGTTTAATGAGGGAGCTCATGGTATGATGCTATGTGTGTAACTGGAGCACAGGCTGTGTAAAGTGAATTCAAGGGAGTGAGGGGGAGTGAGTGATAAGAGTGTCTGTGTGTGTGTGTGTGTGTGTGTGTGCACGCCAGGTGTTCCTAATATTGTGGGAACATTCATCTGAATACATGATGATGAAGAATTGTTATGGATTGGTTGAATCTCTAGAAAGTGTGTGTGTGTGTGTGTGTGTGTGTGTGAGGGTGATTGGGGGTGGGTGGTGTTCCTCAAGATACCAATGATTACATTGTAGACATAGATGATGAGTTTGTGAGTTCTGGTTCTGGTTCTGGGAGTGTTCACATTCACTGTGGTTTAACATCAGCGACTTGGCTGGAAACATCATCTGAAATGGAACCGAACCTTCATCCCCTCGTTTGGGTCCCCCACTGACATTACTGGAGAACAAATGGCGTCCAGGGATTTCTGTTCTCATGAACGACATGAAAGTTGAGACTCGGGCCATCACAGGACGGTGACAACCTGAACCTGTGAGCAGGGCCGAGGAGCATGGGCTGTCTGCACTGACTGCACTGCATCTGTTGATCAATCACTGATTAGCCCAGAACAACAAATGACCCCACACGGCCTCTCTGAACCGTGACACTTCTCCCAGCACCAGTGGTCAGTTTGGGAGCAGACAGAGGGGGGAGGAGGCTGTTTCCTAAGTGATTCTCCCCTCAGCCTTCTTTACTCTCTGAGCCCTCTGGAAATACCCAAGGAGCCAAAAAGAAAATACCTCACAGCTGTTCTTTCTGCTGCCAAACCATTCCTGTGATACTTCTCTCACACCGGCGCAGGGCCACGGCTGCACCGACGAGTCTTTGAAGCCCCTTTCCATAAACAGTCGGCTTTATTACCGTTGTTTCTCACTGACTTCAGCATCTGCAGTTTGCGGCGGGGTCCTGTAGCAGTGGTACGACCGGGGGCTCAGGAGAAAACTCAAGGCGACTGGGGGTTGGAAGTATCGCGTATGCCACTGGGAATGTCAGTGTCACGACCTCAGAGGAGAAGCCAAAGGGATCAGTCTCCGGAGCGCTTATCTTGCTCTCCATCTGTAGTAGATTTGGTGACACGAGGAACACAGAGGGATAGAAAACACTTCAGGCCCCCTCCCTCCTCACCCGCCCCGCTCTGCCCCTCCAAGCAGAAACAAAAGCACATCTCTTGTTTTCTGGCTGTGAGAGCGGCTCACAGCATGAATAATTAACAAGGGACAAACAATAACTATAAGCTGCCGATCTCACAGTTGTCATTTATCTGTTGCTGGCATCAAAAACAGAGCTCAGTTCATTTGTCCAGAAAAGCAAAACTCATTATTCCAATGAAATTCATTTCACTTTTCCCTCTCTGGGAGCTGTTATTGGCCAATGTACTGCAAAACTTTTAATTACTTTCCCAATCTCAGCTGACTTGTCAGAATGATGCTCAACTTCACAGCCGTTTCCAAGTTTCCACTGGGACTCAGTATGAACTTTGGAGCAGAAAAAGTGGCAGTTGAACCAAAACATCTCAGGTTAAAGAGGCGCTCCATCAAGTTAAACTTCGGTTTACTCTACAGAGATCCGCTCAGATTGTTGTGTAATGTTCAGGAGGGAGCGTTCACACGTCTGCTCACTGTTAGCACAGAGACACGGGACACTTTTATACAAATTCTGTAGGAACGATCCAGCTCTTATAACATTGCTTCTTTTCACAAAAGTCCCCTTTTGCACAGTTGGCTCAAGGCGAGAATGTGACGCCTCACTGTCTGTATAAAAATGCTTGGAGACGAAACAGGGGAGAATGTTCCACCGCTGAGCAGTCGCAGCGCAGACTTGACGTCTGTGTGAAAGAGACAGATATAATGGTGGAGCAACTCGCCCCAGACGCCGTCACATGTCCTGCCTCACAAGAAATCACATGATACGGCAGCAATGAGGTACTCGAGTTTGGCTCTTCAGAAACACGCAATGCGTCATGACGGTGGGTCGTGGACATTCTGTCTGTGTCTGTGTACATATACTACAGAATAAAAACAGATTCTGATTTTAAGGCAGTATACTGTGAAATCACCAAGAGTGTCGGCGTGTAGACTGACCTGTCCATCCTAAATAAGTATTATGTACACCAGGCTGAGTACAAGTTTCTTTGCTTCATGGCAAACGTAGGATGGTGTATGTTCAGAGGAGTGAGATTCAGTCAAATTATCCTCTGCTGCTTTCATTTCACTGCTCGGCTCGGAAATTAACAAAATGACAACTAAAGTGGATTTAGACACTTCAAATATCATAGAAAAATACATTCACTCGTTTGATAATAAATTAGATATTTGTCTGGCTGTTGCTGGTGAATAATCTATGTTGTGCGTGTGTGCGTGTGTGTGTGTGTGTGTGTGTCTGTGCGCGCGCGCGCGCGCGTCTAGACTCCGCCCTCCGGAGCCTCTCGGCAGCCGGGGAAGGCGCTCTGCTCTCGGCCACTTCACTCAGCAGTCATCGCTCCGACAGTTCCATCCTCCGGAGCTCCGGTCGTCGCCCTCGGGATTCGCACACCTCGGTGGATTTTTTTTTTTTTTAGTCGGACGCTGCCCCGGTCCTTAGTTTAGTCTGAACATCGACCCAGCAGCAGACAAACAAACAGTTTGCTGACATTTTCTCCGGGAAAGAGCCGAAGGTTTGGGCACCGAGCTGCGCTGTGAGGTGAGACGGTCCTCTGCCACAAAGTGACTCCAACTTGTGTTTGTGTGTGTGTGTGTGTGTGTGTGTGTGTCGGGATCAGAGATAATAGACCAAACTCTCTCTCATCACGAGTCTGTTTACAATTCTCCTCGATTCAGTTGCAAATAATTCGATTGCAACAGATCTGAAAAAAAACTTGTTTCCTTCATGTAGAGCTCATGTTTCTGCACGAACTCATGATGGGATTCATGACACTTCATACAGTAGTGGGTGATGATGGGAAATCCTCTGTGTGTGTGTGTGTGTGTGTGTGTGTGTGTGTGTGTGTGTGTGAAGCTGGCAGACTTCCCACGGGGGTCCGTCCATACTGAGGAGGCTGTCTGCGGAGATGTTTGGGGGGGGGTCACAGATGGATGCCCCCCCCCACAGACTAACTTTGCTGCAGGGCAGGAGTCCACTGTCATTTTACATCTATCTGAGAGATGCATCATCCAAAAGCACATCTCTGCTGTCTGATATACACTGGAGTGAACAGAGGAGGCTCAGAACTCAGGAGGACACAGATTCAATGAATCTCATCTCATCTCTTGGTTGAGTTTGACACCCAGCAGCTGAAAGACGTTTAAAACAACAAAAAAACCCCAACAAAAAAACGCCTCCCCCTGAGGAAAGACTCTAGTTAGAGTAACAGCTGGAAATATGATCAGATTTCACTTGAGATTAGCTCCAAGGGAGCTATTAACACAAACCAGCGTCCAGGTGTGTGTGGTGGTAAATGTTAAACTGCCTCGCTCTCCGTCTCCCTGAGAAATGGAGCACACATTCCCAGCCAGCTTGGACAAATCAGCTCCTGTCACGATTAATGAGACGAGCCGCTGCTGCGTCTCTCAGCCCCTTCTCTCGTCTCCTCCTCAGACCCTGATGATGGGGATATAACAATATGTCGAGAGCAGCGAGCACACAAGCTGGAGACAGAGGCGTGTTTGTTCACCATGTTGTGGGAGAACATCCGCCGTGTCAAAGAGGAAGAAGAAGTGAGAAACAGTGGAGGTGATGGCGTTGGAGCCGCTGCCCAAACAGAGGAGTTGTCTCTTGTAGGCTTGACTCACAGAAGTGATGTACATACAGGAGATGCTCAGATGCAGGTGAAGCACAAACACACAGAACCTGGCTGGAAAGTACAAATTGTGCATGAGGCCATGTCCACAAGTACCAGAACGATATCTGAACCGAGAATATCTGCATATCACAATGGATCCATGTAGTTCATATTCCAGGCCTATAGATGGCCGACGGTGGAGCGGGACTTTCAGCCTAGCAGGTAGAGTCGTCCGAAATGCATTTTTTGATGAAAGAAAGTGAGCGGAAACGGTCACAAACACACTTAACACGTAAGTAAACAAAGAAACAGAAACAGAAAAAAACCAAACACAGCAGACAGACAGAAGTACTAACGCTTTAAACCTAAACAGCCACACTTTCTGCAGTCCCATGTTGTTGATGTTGGTATGAGACGTCGGGGGGGAGTGGGGTGGGGGGGTTGAAGGCTGGAACGACAACTCAATATGGATCGGATACGGATTCACCGTCCGGACGTAAAGCTCAGATCGGCCAATACGTGTGTTTACACAAAAAGCCATCTCCGTGTGGACAAGGCCCGTTTGTTTTCCTCGGGTGAGGACCAGCGATGACACGGGAGCAGTGGATTCAAATCTGCACCGAGTAGAGCTGCTATTTATTCCGCCCACAGACTCAGAACACCTGGTGTGAGACCGGCCACTGCTGATCCGTGCACCCATTCTAATAGTTTCACATTCACCAACAGAAACAAGACACGCACAGGAAAGGAGCTGTGGTGCTCCTCTGTCATCTCGTCCCTTGGCTGAGCGAGAAGAGTGTGAATCGCAGTGTGTGACGGCTCCTGCTGAGAGTGGCGGGGTTACTGGCTCGATGCTGCCTGGCCTGGCAGAGCAGCACTCATTAAAAGGCCTGAAATGAACCAATCTGCGCTGCCACATGGTTGGATGCCTCTGATCTGCCCCCTTTTTCTCTCTATTCTGGATGTTAGCTGCCTGCAAACGGGGCTTGCTGCCGTCTCAGTGAGACACTCAGTGATTGGTCAGGATTTCACATCCCTACTTGATCAACCTCATCCTTCTCCTCCTGTACACATGTCATCTATTATTCTTCCTCTTGTCCCAGATTCTTGTCCGTTCTCTGGCCCCCTGGTTCACCCAGCGGAGCACGTCTGTGTCCCAATCGATGGCTTCAGAGCAGCAAAGCAGAGGGAAAATGAGGGTGGCTCAGCCCCACTACCACAGCAGTCGTCCGTAGAGAGCCTGGAACTAAATGGAGTATCTATTGGCTCAATGAGAAAATTGCTTTTTTCGATTGCTAGAGGACCCTTCATTTAACGTGTGTGATGCAGAGGCCTCAGCCAGTAATGGCTTCAGCATCTTTGTTGGCAGCAGACATGAGAAAATGAAATTTGCCTTTCAGCTGGCAGAAATAATTTACTCTCCGAAAAGGTGAATTTTTCATCCGTCCTGTATGTTTTGATCTATTCCTGCGCTGCTGGGTGAGTGCTGAATGTGTGAGTCCATGTACTTGAGAGCTCTTTTTTTTAAGCTAAAAGTCTGCAGGCACAGAAGGAGCTCATCTAAATCTGAATCCGCAGTTCTTCGATGGGGGGGGGGGGG
>CAAKHB010003749.1:30814-48423 GCA_901007665.1 Aeoliscus strigatus
GGGGGGGGGGGGGGGGGGGGGGGGGGGGAATGGTCTGACCAGGCATTCCAGACCCTTCTGAATGAGTAGATGCTGCCTGAAAGAACAACAGACAGACGAGATAGCAGAGCGCCGCACAGCTTCATGTGTATAAAATCATTCTCTTAGGGGATGAACAGCCAGTTCCTGTCAGTACACTCACACAATGGCGCCGGGTTGAGTCACACAGGGTTCAGTGTTGGCACGCTGGAACACAGGAAGAAACTGGGCGCTAATCAAGAAGCACCAGGGAGGAAGAGCTCTTTTTTGCGGATGCGTGAGTGTTTTCACAGTTGCACAGTGGTGCCAACTGGAGCACTCGCAGATGAGGACAGTCTTGTTGGATTTGAATCGATCTTGTTTCTAGCTTCAATGACTGGTATGTCGCCGACGTTTCTGATAAAGAGCAATGTTTTATCAGCTCGGATGCTGGGTTGTACGTTGTTTGTGTAGCACTGAACGGAGCACTTCTCTGTCTGCTAACGTGTGGGTTGAGATGAAACCCAAACGAATCTTTCTTTCTGTAGAAAGATTTGTTCTTTGCAGGACTTTAAAAAGGAGCTCAAACCAACAAGGACGAACACTAATGAATGTGAACACAACACAGCCAGCTGACTTGAGGTTTAATACAGCTGTAATATGTGTCTGTCCCCTTGAGGCAGCACGAGTTTTAAGACTCTAAAGAGCCTTTGTTTACGATTTTTTAATCTGCGGTGTCAAATGGCTTCCTTCCCTGCACCAGTTCAGCTCATCGTTGTTTTGCTGCGTCTTGTGTTCATGAAGTGACCCGTTGTTGGAGGCGTTCAGGAGATAAGTGGACTCATCAACTCCCTGCAGACAAACTGGATCCGGGAATTTGGACAAATAATTTCAGACCAACATGCAATAGTGTGCTAGTTGTGGTAATATATATATATGTTTTTGTTGGTTGAACAGTTCACGGTATGAATGGAACAATGTGAGCGGTGGCCAATAGGGTAAATTGAATCTGTTTAAAGTCGCACCAAAAAAAGCAGGAATACAAGATTCCACTGCGAGGAACAGTCCTTGAAGATGGAAAGAGTTTTTAAACTTCTCAACTAAAGACCACTTGAAAGTGTCTACTTGTCATTTTGAAGTAATTGTTGTATCGTGATGTCGGTGACATAGGAGACAGTTGTTGGTGCCGGCCAGTGGGTCAAAGACAGACTTTAACTTCTAAAAACAGTCAGTGCCCTAATTCCCGATCGTGAATCGTGTCTTTGCAGTTACATGATCCACATGCATCGGCTGTGATATTGTGGAAACACTCTCCCAGCCATTCGACCTGTTGCGCCTCATTGTGGGTCACTGCTCCCGTCATCTGTGGCTGTTTTTTTGGAGACGGTACTGAGCCGAGCGCAGCGCCGATCTGTTTTCACAGCCTCTCCCTGTGACTCATCGGGCCTAATGGTTCTCTGCGCTCCTGACTCAGGCATTTTTCTGATGAAATGGGACTCTCTCCCAGCTTCTGGTCTTTCTCTTCGTTCATTTGCTGCAGCCACAATTCTGCTCCGACTCTCCCCTGCTCCACCTCCTTCTCGTCCTCACATTACTGGAAGAATATGAAAGAATATTCCTTTACCAAAATCGCCATCGTAAATCTGCTCTGTTTTGTCACGTATTCAGCTCTACCGTTTTAGTCCCAGTAAATATCCACGTTAATTTTTGGTCACTACCGATAGTCTGCACAGAAATCATAAATGTTACTTGTCAATAAAAAAAACAAACATTTTCTGTCATCACAGATTTATTCTGTTGCGCGGAGTGCTTGAATTCATGGCGGGATGGACAGTAGCAAGTTAACGATGACCTAGATAATTAGCTCGTTAGCATTTTTGAACAAATTAAACGCGTGTCGACCGCATGAGGTGAACGTCAGCTTATTAACTCGCCTGCTTCGACCGCAACCGAATGTCTTGATATGAAACCGGGGATGGTGATTAATGGGCAGACGCTGGAATGTTGGTCAGTGTCTGTGACATCGTCTTGTTAGCTGCTTTTCCAGCATGGTGGAATTACAGAGTACCTCTGAGAGATTTATTTCGAGCAGGATTTGGGTTTGCAACCCAGTCTGCTAATAACACATTGCCGTTCCAGTCACTGATAACCATACAAACCTCAAATACACAAACACAAGTGTCTCACGCACACACCCCTGCAGTCTAGAATCAAATGTGTGTGAATGTTTTATCCATTTGCCGTTGGGTTTTCATACCTCTTTGAATCTGGACTGAAGGATTTTCATTCAGATTGTCAGCACGCCTCAGAAGTGACTGTTCTAACTCTTATTGTGTGCATCTGCTTTCAGACGTGATGGGTAAGGTAGAAGTACCTTTAAAAAAGCGTTTCTCTCCGGCTGGCTGCTTTTCTGAAGCCCGCACACCTTGTCCACAGGTCCTGTGGGATAACAGCGATGTTACAGTTCCTCCCAGTGGGTGGGAGCCAACCACAGGTCGAACAGACATTTGGGCTCCTTGTCAGCATCAAGGGGACAGAGGAGTGTTTGATTTCCAAAAAAAAAAACGAAAATCCCCCAAACTCTGGAGGAAGGACTGGTTAATGATCGCTCTCCTGCCAGGATCACACGCTTCCAAGACACATGATTATTTTTCACGTTCACAACCTCAGATCTTCTGCAGTTCTAAACTCAAATCGGTGTAGTTAGGAGCCAAATATGTGTTTTCGTAAAAAGCCGCGTGTGAGTGTATGTGTGTCTACGGGTGCTTCATGTCCTCTTGTAACAAAGGTGTGTTTTCTCACACCCTTAGTCCACATGTGCTTTAAAGCGGAGTGCAGCCGTAAAGCCGAGGTCATTCAAGCGACCCATCATCCCTAAGTGATCCGAGGCCGAGTCTGTAAGATGCGTGATCTTAGCGTGACGGAGTTTCTCGCATGCTCTTTGCTGTGATGAATTTATTTGTCTGACTGAGTCTTTTTTTCTTCTTTTTGCAGTAGATCAAATGTACTTGTTGTAGACTGTTATTGCTTCTTCTCAAAGAGTGGAAGACAATTAGCCGACGAACACCGAGTGCCGCACTGCCTCATGATTTTTTTATTTTTCTTTATGAAATTTTCAGCCTGCCGCTGCTTTAAAAGCCTGCTACTCAAAGCAGCATTCACGGGTCACTGCGGTAAAACACGGCCTCTGTCCTCTGGGCAAACAATGCCAACCTGTGTGCTGCAGCCACGGGACGAACACGCCGCCATTACCGAGGAGGGATTGTGCTTTTAATGAACTCAGGACATGGACTTGTTCGGATGTGGTGATCTAGACGTACTACAGGCACTGCGTGCGTGTGCAAAATGAATTAGATTGTCAGCGCGTCATGCATCATGATCTTTGATTCCTTCATCCGTGACAAAGTCACCCAAAGTCTTCTCGACCACCTGGGAGCTCGAAACTGTCTCAGAAACAAAAAAGAACAAAAAGGAATTTTTCCAACAGGCCTGGAGAAATGGACCGAGGTGATCATTCCTGATAACATTTGGCCAGACATAGAACCCATGTGAAGTGCCCCAGGACCCAAGGAATTTTAACCATGTCCCTAAAACCTCGTTAATGGCCCACAGTTCTCTTGGCTTTATCTGTGAAGCTGGACTTGTCCTCCCCAAACACACTTTGATTTTTACAGCTTGAACCTGCTTTTCAATGAATCCATGTCACTCAAAGCAGAATTCTACACCAGCCAATAACAAGACATGCCCACGTTAACATGATGCACAAACGAAACACCGAGGAGGAGGAGAACACCAGCACCGGTGCTGGGAGCAATTACCAGAGCCACTTTCGCTTATCTCTGCAGGCAGTTTGGGATCGGACAAGCTGCTTTTTTACTTAACAAGCAACAGATGTGCAACCCTTTTCTGTTCAAAACGTTTCTCCGTTTTCCATACATACATTGGAATCAGCCCCCCCCAGCAGTCTATACTGGAAAACCAGTCTCAGGCTGCCTGTGTGCTGTATTTATGCTGTTGCCTTTGGCTCAAACTGAAGTCTGTTGTGCCTCCAGGAGGATTTGCAGCTGGAGATTTTAAACGTTAGAAACCCTTCAGCATCTCCTTCTAAATGTTCAAATGCAATTATATTCAATTCATCAGCAATTTGTTCCTGTCTTTCTAATATCTTTAACATTTGGTAAATATAATACGAACTCCAATCTCATCCCGGGAAAAGGATTTCTTTTCCCCCATTCTGTCAATTTTATTTGCGTGTGGATTTCTGTGGAATTCTGTGGAATTCTGCGGCGTTCTTTCTGTGTGTTTGATGAACATCATCTCCTTCACTGGGCCTCAGCTCGTGGAGCTGTTGTTCATGCACCGACCAGGCAAGTGGAGGGAGACATTTTGCGAATGTTGAACAGGAGAGGCGGTAATGTGTTTGATGAAGAATATCCCAGCGGTGGTCACTCCTGTTGGAGCCCTGAATGCTCTGTTTATTTATTACTGCTGTGCAGCCATAAACTAATGGGCTCTGCAGCTGCGGAGCACATATTACTCCCAGTTTCATCACGAACCCCAATTAATACTCAAGACGGCATCAGAGGCATCTGCTCAAGCAGGCGGCTGTCATCAAGTCGCTCGAGTTGAGTAAAATGAACGTGAGCTCCGAGGCGGCGTTATTATCATTCTCAGCCTGTTGTGTGTGGGTGATCCGTGAGAAGGTTGTGTAGACGCCTCAGCAATATAATTACAGCTGCTGCCACAGTTTAGTATGTTTGTAAAACCCTTCTACCTTCTTTTGTAGATCGTGTTCCCTGCCTTTCTTTGACCACATCGTCCGCCAGCACGGGGTGTCTCAGATCCATCATGTTTTGTGGCGCAGACCTGTATTGACTTGTGTTTCTTCAGGGACCTAATCTTGGGCCGTTTCCAAGTGGCTCAGTTTCTATCCTCTCTCCGTCTTTCCTCTGACTCCCATAAATCACTGTGATGTAATTGCATAAACTCCCTTTCCCACAGCTCCGTCCTGCAGGCAGAGTATTCTCAGCGAGGGGAAAGTGTCAGTGTGGCCAGTCAACCCGACCCCCCCCGATTCCCCCAAACTAACACGCCTTTCTCGTGAAACTTTTATTTGCGCCTTATAATATCACAGCTTGCTGCATTTGATGTTTTACGCCGTGTTGTTGTTGTTTAAGCCTTAAAGGAGGTTGAATTTCTCACAGCTCCTACTCCCTGTTTATGCCGTTCCACTGCCCTCCAAACTCAGCAGATTCAATCTCATTTCTGGAAGTGCTGTTTGTGTTGAGCCAAGCAGCATTTCTCCTGACGTCTCCCCATTTGTCTGACTCCTACATTGTCACGAGTTTGCACCCTGGAAAATATCCAACGCGCTTTTTCCACATTTCAGTCCCTCCCGGCTGCCTCTGGAGATTCACTTACACCAAGTACATCTCCTCAAAGAATATCTTTCAACCCCATGTCCTGGGAGTACTGAGCTTAGATTGAACCAATGTGGAAATGAGTGCAACTTTTTTCACAGCATGGTGGAGAGCTTCATTCTATCCAGTCCTCATCTGCAGTAATCCTCCTGCCTTCAGTCTCATCTTGCTCTAAAACCACTCTCTGTCTCATGCTGAAACATCCTGGGGCTCTTTGTCCATTAGTGTGAACATATTTGACAGTGTGACAGACAGCGTGAGTCACTCTTACTGCTCGTCCCTCTCTGAGAAGCTGCTGGCAGCTTGTTACCTGCTGCTGTCACAAACACCACCAGCTGACAGAGATGAGGAATTCACAGAGATCAGGGTTTCTCTCGCACATGTGCAGCTTTATGAGGAGGTCGCGGTATGGAGCCCCTCTGAGCTGAGGAAATGATCCGGATGCAAAGCCTCTGGCTCTCGTAACCCAGTGGGACACCTGCCCTGCTGCTCCTGTGTAGCCCCCCCTGCAAAATCCACCAATCCACCCTCTGTCATCTCCCTGTGTGCCAGGACCGCATTGGTTATGAGCTGGGGCATAACTCCACTGTTCAGTGCAGCGTCTACAGGTATTTGTGTGTTTGCTTACAAAGCTTGTAAAGGAGCTCTGCTGTGTCTGTTCCAGTGGTTCTGCAGCCTCACACACTCCAAAACCCACCTGGATGAGAAATCATAAATCCAGTGTTATGCCTGACTACCGTTTGAGTTCTTCCGCCAGCATTCTCTCAGCACGGGTCTGATGGATGGTGAAAACCTGCTGGAGTGTACGAGCATACAAGTACAGGTCAATGTCGAGTGCTGAACTGGTGAGAAACCAGACTACACTTTTATAGAACTAATAATAGAATTGTTTGAAGTTGTAAACGTTGATTTAAACCTGTGCTTGAGGGTTGCCAAGGCTGGATACAATACCATATTAGACCAACAATACCATACATGTATGTCCTGTTTAAAAGGGACTCAAACATAAGTTATAAGTGAAAGAAGTGCAGGGTTTTTGTAACAGGAAATAATGCAGAGGTGCGACACACAGATCTCAATGCTTCACCATGGCACAGCTGACATACTTTGACCATGTCCACGTGTGTCCACCGGTCTTTAGATCCTTTTATGTTTTCTTGTGTTCTCTTTTAGGAGGTCAGTGTGTCCCTTCAATGGGGTGATCTCGCCTGGTCGTCATTAGAAACAGCTGCATGTATGAAACATACCACATTTGGACAGAACCAATCCATCACAGATACATGTACATTTCAGTGTGGTGTTAAGAGGTAGGACTGTTTTGTGGATGTGTTTGCATTGAAAATCATCAGTAATGGGATCCAGGCTCAATGGGACGCTGACTGTGGGCTGGACTGTGTTTGGAACAAGCAGGCAATCCTGGTTTGTTTTGTCTATATTTAACACTAATGTATGTTACGTCCATATGTTTTTGTTTGGATTGTGATTGAGAATTGAAAGAAATAAAACCCTCGAAACCATAAAGCACATACAAAGCTAACACAAGCCAAACATTGCTGCTTTGGCACAGCTTGAAGTGTAGATTTGTTGGTGCACGAGTACAGACTCAAATGACCTCCGCTGGCTGTAATTATGAAACCAAGATGCATCAGCTTGTATTGAGCATACAAATCTGTTTCCAATTGTACTGTATATTTTCAATTTAGATGTTTTACCACATTGTTTGTCGGCACGCGAAACAGCTTGAGAGTCTCCGACCGACAGGAAGGTGAAGCTGAGGACATACAGTATGAAGGGCTGGTATTGTTCTGACGTTCTCTGGGATGATTGTTATTAGGCTCTTACGCACTAGGCTGTGGAATCTGATTCAACAAATGCACAGAACCTGCTGCTCTGGTATTATTTTACATTTAAATGAGACATGGGTCCCACATGTGTTACACATGTGTAAATGACCGGTTTGAACCGGGGCTGTTTTTACTGTGGAAAATAAGAAAAGACATTGTTCAGTATAAAACTACACAAATTAACACTATAAATCTATTTATCTGTCCATATATATACTGTGTGTGTGTGTGTATACTCTTTCCATTCAGCATCTTTTTCCGTTCACAGTTTTACGTCGTGTATATGTCGGGTTAGGTTAGGTCAAGTTCTGCTTCTCTGCGATGGGAATATTTGGCAGCACACATTGTCTTGTTGCACAAATGGCTTTCATCTTCACATCACGTGTCCGTGCATCAGCTCTTTGGCCTGTGCCGGTGATCTGGTCCCCTCTGCGCACGTAGGAATGAACTCTTACCTTGTCTTGGAGGGCTGCACTTCTGGTAGCCTTGCTGTGTTTTTGTAACCCTCACTAAAAAGCTCTGCTCCTAATTGTGTCCCACGGGCTTCGAGCTCTCAGTATGCACAACCTTTCCTGTCCCTCGAACTGATCCTCCCCTCCGCCAGCCTTAACCCCGTCATCCCCGCTTCGACAGGTCTTTCCTCTTTAATTGCTCAACTTCAAAGAGGTGTTATGTTGCCCCCCAGGCCCGTGGTTCCTCTGAGACAGGGGGCTGGCCTTGGGGGCCAGAGAAGTATAGGGTGAAAGTTGCGTTGGTGTTTGAGGTGGTTAGTTAAGTTAGACAGGCATTAGTTGGAGAAAATAACAAGCTGCTCAGCTGCTGTTCATCATTGTGTCACAAGGGAGAACTTAGTGTATGAGGAGTATACAGAAGGATACTGATGTTCAGCAGGGTCTTTGTGCGACACCTGATGTTCTAAGTTCTGGCTAATGTTCACTCCCGACGCGCCAAAAAGGTGGACGCACTGTCAGCTGTCATCAGCATCAAAACAGCACCATCTAATGAACACATTTGCAGGAACTGCATTTCATCCATTTAGCCCCAAAAACCATTAACACTGAGAATACAAAAGGTTGTTTGTGGTGAGTTCAGTCTGCTGCTTATCTAGAATACAACTGTAAATGGACAAACACACTCCACCTACTGCTGCTGGAAGAACAAAGAAAACTGTGAGTTAACTGCAACCAGAGACGGGAGAGGGAGTAATTATTTGTATGATATTCCATGATAAGAGTGGCCGTTGTTTCTTGATCATTATGGTTTGGTTTTATCTCCAAATGTTTGACTCACATTGGGCCAAAGAGATCATTCTGCTCAGTAAACCTTATGGGCAGGAGATATATGGCCACTGGATATTACACACTCTCATTTCTATAATGAGAGCACGGAGCATAAGAGCTCTGTCAAAGCTGTCTGGAGGTCATCAGAGGGAGGGGCCATTGCGATAGATCTTTTTATTAGATATGTTTTTTTTTCTGCATGTTATGATATGACTTCAGTTAATTTTATGACGTTTGCTCGGATGAGAAATTTAGGTCAAGCACAGCTGCAAGGCCAAGATGGAAGAGTCATGGCTTCCTTCCCTTGTCCACTTCCTGTTCCCGGAGGAAATGTCACTGGTCCAACTCCCTGCTGTTCCCTGACCGCTGACATCATTGTCAAGGTTGACGTCCGGATTGATACATACACTGCTTCCTGGGACAGTTTACACTTAAAGATGTGACGCTCCGTCATCATGATGAGACTGTGTGAACTGGGATGACAATGGGTGTGTGTCATCATGCTGGTCTCTGAAACTTACTGAACTTGACAGATGTATCCCCTCCAAACTCACGCAGGAGAAGTTGTTGTTGTTCTTTTGGACGTTCCAGAACCACGCTCCTTTTACTACTTTAAAATGACTAAACGTCGCTGTGCTATCTCTAATATGAAGCGACCGGCATAAACGCCACTCTACAGCTCTCGATATCACAATGCCAAACAGTATTACACATCAGATATATGCTGGTGATGCAATAATATGATCAGAGCCTGCAACAGCAGCAGAGTAAAATCAATTGGTAGCTGCCTTGATGTTCAAATTGCCCCCAGTGCTTATGATCCTAAATGTCAATGAGGAGTTGCTGAGCGAGATTTATCTGAGCCATTGAGCGGATGTAGATGAAACCTTTCCTCTTGTGTTGGATCTCTCCCTGCTTTGTTGGACCCACAGTGGCCTGGCCTTCCCTCGGCTCCCTCGAGGGTTCCTCCCATTGTTGTGCGTTCTCCGCCGTCTGCACTCGATCTAGCTTCCTTCTCACCCCCATAACCGATTCAATGAGGCTCTGCGATCCTATTGGTGCTCCACTTTCTCATGAATAGGTTGCCGTGGAAACCAAAAAATAATGCAGGCTCTAACCAGTGTTGCTTTCCAATAGCTGATAGTGGTCTTAAACAGGGACTCACAGGAGACCATCTGTACAACAGGCTCCAGGATATAATTTGACCACTCTCCCACTCGTTGCAGTAGTAGACATAATGAGGCTTATTTACTTTCCTGCTGCCACTGTGAAAAACAAAATGGACAGGGATTATGATGTTGTATTGCTTTGGTTTATGTTAACCAAGCCGTATGTTGAATATTTTATAAATGACTCTCTCAACAAGCCTCGAATCCTCCATGCGTGTGGAGCCACTCTGGAGATGTTATTGATTCTCCCAGTGCTCTGTGACGTCTGAATCCACGGCTCTGTGATAAGGAAGGATGCCATTTCGGCCACCTCTCCACTTCTCCAAGCTGTCCATTCCGTCACCCAGGCCTTGACTGCCTCTCCTAGATGTAATCAGAACCCTGTGCTCCGTTTGGAGGAGGGTGTGCTCCTGCCCTGTCACTTGGGCTCAGCATCCTGGTGAATCTGATGGCTGCTGGCAATATGGTGCGTCTGTGGGATGATGTTGCTGGGCCTTACAGCCACATACTCCTGGGAGATTCTTCATTCAGAGCTGCTGTCAGAATACCGTGCCTGTATATCAGCATCTAATGTGGCAAGAGCTCCATGCTGTTTAAGCCTCCGTAGGAAGCTCTTGCCATATTTCATGCTGTACTTGTCAGTGCCAGAGCTTTGAAACCAGCTCCAAAGTATTGTCAGTCAAAACAGTGCTGCAGACTATTTTTACACAACGAGACTGGAATACCAGCAGTTTAATTGGCTCTCATTTCCTTATTTTCAGCTGGGTGACACTTGTGGCGATGCGTTTCTTTAAAAGAGGATGAAGTTTAAAGCATTTATGATCATTAGGAGCACTTGGCTGGAGACGAGTCATACACTGACAGTTTAAGTCAGCAGTGGGTGGTGGATACAGTGCGGTTGTCTATTGATGGTGAATAATGCATGAATTCAGATGCTCATCAAGGTCACACCTGAAGCAGTGTGAGGAGAATGTGGTGCCAGGTCCTCTTACAGAGCAATTGGCCAAATGAAAAAGCACATAAACTCAAACACAAAGCGAAGGCAGAGTCATGGAGCTGGGGCGATTAAAGACAGTTCATTTTTATGATGTTCCTCATCATGTTTCGGTGAGTGAAAGCAAAATAGTCACCCAGATAAAAGGCTATTGCAGAGTTACATTAGCTCACTGCTGGGAGTGAGTGCTTCATACATAATAAATGCAGCCTCGGTCATTTTCAGTGTCCTAGAATTGTGTTTTCCATGTTTTCTCAAGTGTCTTCTTGCCGTGTCTTCATCTCATTAGCACAGTTCTGACCTCTGTTTGTCTCCTTGTGCTTCTTATTAACAGCTCATGAAAACAGGAGAGGAGTGAAGAGGTCATCTACTTCACCTGAGCCAAGACGAGGCACACGGAAACACACATGGTATGGTTGTATTTTACTGAGAGAACTCCAATCCCCCCCCCCGCCTCTATATGCAGCATATGGTAGAATGTTGCCTTCAGTCCAAAGCCAGCGGCGATCCACCAGACACCATGATTCGGTCCTTTCATCAAACCGCTGACCACATTGGAGAAAACCTTTTGTACACATCAACAGGAGGCAGAGCCGAGCATGAAGTTGGTCCTGTGAACAGGCGGACAAGTGCTTTTGTCCCCCGCCATCACAGCAGGCCAGCGCTGCTCTTTGTTGGCCTCTAATTTGCATTGGCATTTGTAATATTAGTATTCAAAGCACGGCTGAGCACCAGACATGTATGGATTGAAAGGTGCAAGGGGAAGTTAGACCCAGACACGTCGGCCGTAATCAGTTCTACCACACGAAGGCAGCCAGCCAGAGAATTAAACACATGTGTTCCATGTTCAGGTAACGGGGGCTATCAACCGCTATTTCCACTTTCCAAGGACCTGAAAGAGAACTAAGAGAGCTAAGACTTTCATTTTCAGTGGAAAGATTGATTCTGTTCTCCTGAATAATGGTTTGATTTTCGAATGCTGCAACACTACAAAGAGATGTCAAATGGTGCAGACACACCAAGAGGAAGAGCTGATGTAAAGTCACGGCGTCTCGTTCATTTCACTGCACAGTGTATGATAGATAGTTGACGGAGCACTCGACAAAAGTCACTTTGCATTATTACAACTTAACTTTATGCAAATGTGGGCCCTCCAGTACCCCCCCAGAGTGATATTCAGTTCAAACAATCAAACGAACTTGATTGGATGTTATCGTTTAAGACAAAGCAACATTGTGTTGCTGCACTAAAAGTCTGTTCAGCTGGAAGACGGATCATTTTTGTGATGTAACTAATTATTATCTAAGTACACGTGTGTACTGAGCAACAGAGTGATGACATCATTTGGTATACCATATTTAAATGTATGCATGAGCTAGTGTACAAGGTGTACAGATGCATCCTTGCCAGATTCCAGTGTGTCCACACCACAATGTCTGGATCTCATCAGGTGTAGCAAAGTAAACAGCACTCTACATGGTTACAGTAAAGTGGGTTCCTAATATTTTGTCCACTATACGGTAATAATCTGGATGACAAAATAATGGTTTATTGCATGGATGTTGTATTTTCCAACATTCCAACACAACTTTTTTTTTTAATCAAGGTGTAGCTTATACATTTGCATGTTCACAGTTTCCCATGGAGCGTGTAGCACCATGATAAAAGAAACATGAACTCTGCTACAGTGTTCATTAAAGTCATTAACACACTTTCTGCTTTACTTCTTATTTGCAGTGGGGCCTCATATACAGTATTTATATATATGTCTGTATTGCTTTCATCCGAAGCCGACTCCTAAACATTCATATGCTTTTTCCTCAAGGCTTTGTTTTGATCTTTGCACATTAAACAGAAATTAGGCTGCTGCGTTGCTTTCCTGTCATTTAGATTTTGATTTGTGAGTGAATGTGCAGCTAAAGACACACAGAAACATCAGTGAGGGTGATGAAAAAGCTTTTTAACCTCTCTACTGGAGAACCAGCTGTAGTCCAACTTCCATGTGGCCTCGCAGACTGATGGCTCAAGAGACAAATGGTCAGCCGGTCTTTTCCTGTTGTAAAGTGCTCGGCTCTGCTCTCCTTTGTTTTCCAACAGGAACTAGTGCTAAGTGGAGATGCCAAACACTGCTCCGCAGACAAAGGACACTCTCACCCCATATCCAGGTTGCCGTGGAGACCAGTGTCCTTATTGGAGGGCTGGAAGGATTCCATGTTGTAACAACCACAGTAGATGTCACACGTTTGTGTCTTTGAGCCCAAGAAATCTGCAGTCTGGCCACAATGCTTGGACAGTATTTGGAATCAGTTCGGATCGAGCACTTAAGTTTTCTGTGTCTGTGTGTAATATGTCCCTGAGGATATTTCCTTTCCTCCTGAAATCTCCTGTTGTTTGTTTTTGACAAGCATCTGTGATCTAAACTCCCTTTATATGGAGAACCAACAAAGACGACCTGAGCGTTTCACATGAGAGAAAATCACACATTCTATGGTCACGTTGCCTGAGAGTCCAACTTTTGAGCAGAGTAACACTCTACCATTCAGAGTGGTTTATTGATTCCTCCTGGCAAAATGATATAATGTGATCGAGGAATCCAGTAATGATCCAGTAAAGCAGAAACACAAACGCAAAATAATGCAGAAGTGCAGGAAAATATCCCCCTGATGTTGTAACGGTGATCATTGAATACGTATTGTATATGTATTACATCAGTTATGGCTCACTTTTTGTGGAAAGTCCCAGCAGTGGTATATCAATCTCCAAAGTGCTTTGTGGCATTGGCGGTGGTAAAGACGTGTTTATGTGTTCATTGTTTGCTCTACCACATTTGCCTTCAGCACCAGACAACCAGCAGACTAAGAGCTGGAGCTCCAGGGGATCAATGCATCATTGACCATGTGGCTGTGCCTGCTATTGATCCAGCCCCACACGGAGAGCTTGGATTCTCACTCAGCCAAACAGAAATTCCGACACAGTGAAATGAGAATTGCTGTTTTGTGAAAGCACGGATCTCAAACGCCCGTGCGAGGTGTTAACTGAGGCCAAATTCTGTGAATCACATGTTTTCTGCCCTGGTGAGGCATGAAGCTATCAGTGACCTTCCTCTTCCATTCTTTCTTATCTCACACACTGGAGAATTGATTTCACTCCAGCTGTATGAGTTACTGTTAGTGATGAATTAACAGCTGGATGTTTGCCTATCTGGCTTGTCAAGAATGTGGCCTGCGGTGCTGTTGACAACACATGGTCAGCCTGCTTCTGACTGTGCATTTGTTCCTTCTGGGAGTTTTCGTGAGTTAATCAGCCTGTTGTTCAGGAGTGTGTCAGCTGCCTGGTCAAAGGACTTCTGCCCTCTGGGACTCACACAATCTTGTTTTCAATTGGATGGCTCAGGGAGGGCCACTCACAGGCTTATGGAAGAACTGTTTACGATTCAAAGCATGATTTGAAACAATAGACTGAAACGGCAATTGTCCTTTTTAGCCAAAGCTAATTCAGCTTTACCCAGAATGCACAGAGGCTGATGATGTTCCTTAAACCAGGACGTGTACTATAACGCCTCATCAGCCTTTTCTGAAGATTTGTATGTCTCTGTCTGATCTAACCAGGACCTTTGCGATGAGCCCGCCAGCTGAACCTCCTAACCTGGCAGTGCTTCAGTACTCTCCACGAGCTACACACACACACACACACACACACACACACTGTGAGCTCGGTTGCCTTTGAGATACTTTTGTAGACTTTTTTTCTGCGGTTGTTCTCTGTTGTCTGTAAGCTGTATGTCCTCTCAAGGAGCATACATTGCTATAGCTGCTTAACATTCAGCACACTTCAAAAGCTCTTCAGTGTGACAGCGCCTTCCAGGGCTCATTCTCTTCTAATTGGAGGTTCATTAAGGGACATGGTGCGCCTCAGGGGAGCCCTGCTCACTGCCAGAGGAGTCTGTCTTTTTTCACATTTGGGGGTGTTTACTTGCTGTGGCTGATTTAGGATGTCATGGAGGAATTCCAAAATGGGGTTTTAATCCAGATAATGTGTGATCCAGCATGCATTGTGGTCCCTCAGTGTCATGAGAGGGTCCTGGAGAAGTGTTTTAGTGTCACGTACAGTACGATGGAAAAAGCACCAGCTCCAGCTAAATGGGGATTCGGCGGATGGTGTTCATTGTCTCAGGGGATAAATTATAGCTGATCATTTAGAAGGTCGGTGGCATTAAAGGGGTCAAGTTTCCACCCTTATCGTCTCAACAGGGTTTCAGTATTAATGACTATTTGTTATGCAGGCTCACGCTCATCATGAAGTGAACTGCCTGGTTGTCTCTGGGTTGGTGGGTGGTGACTGTGTCAGGAGGCAGACACAGTGTCCTTGTTTTGCTGATCCATTTTGGATTCAGGGGAATTCAGAATTACTTCATTAATCATGACAAAACCTCAAGGACAGCCACTGTGGAGTGTATTTATTAATAGTACTCTGTCTATGTGGGTCGATGTCTGCCCTTATCTATTAATTACAGTGAGTTGACATGACCATCATGGTTGAGCACGCCGTTGCTGGGTTTAGATTGAGGGAAACCCTGTAGCAGTGTTTCAGAGTTCCTTATCCCCGAACCTATGGGGATGTATGTAGGTCGGATGGTTTGCCCTCATTACAGAGCACCAGCTCCTGTTGTCACTGGGAAGTTGATTTAGAATCATTTCTCATTAACGCTCAAACGCAACCGTGCCGATCTCTACAGTCCTAGCTGGCTGCCGATATGGCTTCGCCAAAAGTAAACAATCCCTGTGCCGTGTGGTATTCATGGAGTGAGTAACAGGAGGTGCTGCAGACAGGGTTGGTATTTATGAGACACCTCAGGGCATGAACTGCCACTTAGATTGTCAGATTGAGGACATCTATGCAGTATTTCTTGCAAACAAACAGACTTAACAGTGCAGTATTCCTGACAGCTGTGCTTGTCATGTTTTTTAATGACTGTGCTGTGGCTAGGGTAAAGAATACCAGACAACGACTTATCTTGACACGTTGTTAGCTCAGAAAAGCAGCGCACCTGAAGAATCTGTCTATAATCTGGTAGTTGTTGTTTGAAAGCTGCAGCGCCTGGAGTGTGAACTACATTTTGCCTTTTCACAAAATGTCTGTTGGCAGAATATCTGAGAATATCTCTCCAGCTCGCTTGTGATCGATGAGGGCCTATGATCCTGTGGGAGTCATGGGACCTGACAGTTTGTTTACTCTGCACTTTCTCTGGGGTTTCTGTGGCAGTTTGATTTATATTTGTGCTGGTGTGCGCCATCACCACGTTGTTAGGACCATGTTGCTAGGCCTGTACGTCATTCCTCTGTATGCGCTGCATTCTAATGCACAACAGAAAATTGGCTCCGTAGCTGATTGTCAGTATAACCCTAAAATGGGGGTCGAAGGGAGAGGCTGCAAGAGAAATCTGACATTTTGTTTGGAGAATGAGATGTGAGCTGAGCCCTGAAAGTTTTTCCAGTGAACCCGTTGTACCCCCTCCCCATTCCGCCTCTTCACCCCCACTAAATACAGTTTCACTCTTCAGGGTTCAAGTCTGACAGTGGAGAGCAGAGGGGATGGGAAAGGGCCCTTTCTAATGCTTTTTGTGTAAGAGTCTAATGTATGCAAATCTCAATTTAGACCCCCTGTGCCCTCATTAGGCCGTTCGGTGGGGCTTAGGAAAGGGAGGGGTTAATTAAAACCCATCTCAGGCAAAGTCGGTTGTGCTCAGTGCCACGCTCTGAGGGTGATCAATACCTAACCATATCATTATGATTGCGAGGAGGTGTTTAACCGTTGCGCTAAATCAATTTTCCTTTGTCTGGAGAGGAAAAGGGGGGCGGGGGTGTAAGCCTCCAGGCTGAGGAGGCACTGTCCTCATTCTTTATTAACCCACCCCCGCAGAAGAGAAAGCCTGTCGTCATGTCTTTTATATTTATGTTATATATACACACACACACACACATCATATATAAAGACAGACCTGCTCGACTCTGATTAGAAGAGGTTTTCTTTTAAGAGTGCCTGAGGAGATTATACTTTATCTCTCCAGAAAACGTGTATTTCTGAGGTGAGGATTGGAGTGAAAGGGTCAAGGCTGAATCCCATTTGAGCGACAGCAGATCCAATTTAAAGACAAACAGGAATCAAAGCTGGCGTGGATCAGAACCTAACCTTCTCCCAGCAGAGAGAGCCTGCCCGGAGGACCCAGCTGACAGCATGTCAGACCGCCTGCAGAAGGGCCTGAGATTACATCTGATGGACATGCTGCAAAATGCACATCACGGAACACAACTGAACCGTGGGCATGTAAACTTTTTAGTTCAAAGCCGACGTGTAGCTGCCTTGATGCATGGACCTATTTACAAATCCTCAGAGAAATCGTTTTTTAATCCACTTGCTACCCAGCTTCGGTCTTGGCTGTCGCCACGGGAGAGTAAATTAATAATCACAACTACAAAGCATAGCGTGCTGGCTCATTTCTGACAAATAAGTAATTTTCTCCTTTCACTGTGGCTGAACTGTTGCTGCCTGACAGATTGTTTTCACTTGCAGAACACGTATAGATAATTCCATACACATTTGTAATCCTCCCTCGATGGGGATATTGGACATCAAGTCTATTCTTGTTGCTTTGCAGCTTGTAGGTTAAACAAATGATGACTTTGTGGTGCATCAGATAAAGGGCCATGTGTACCTCGACACTAGTGATGTCTTTTTTTAATCCAAGAGAGGTGTTCTCTATTATCCAGAAGTGCTCTCAGGACAGGCCCTCATCAGGGGAAGTGTGATTGTGTCGGACTGATCAGATGGCTGATGGCCTCACTCTCATTACATTAAGAAGAAGCAGCTCCATAGTAACAGGCTGGAGGTTGTCGGTTAATGCACAC
>CAAKHB010003749.1:48868-98852 GCA_901007665.1 Aeoliscus strigatus
GCGTATATTCACAGGTTTTTGCACAATAGCGTTTCTTGGCAGTGTCGTTTGATCACCGACATGGAGTGTAGGAGAATTGAAATAGTATATTTAGCATTTTTCAAGGATTCCCCTAGTGTCGTGTTTGATTTTGTTGTTACTGTGTTCCTACAGGGGCAGGGAGAGGCTTCAGCACGAGGGACGACCATGGAGGGTGACTGTCTCAGTTGCATCAAGTACCTCATGTTTGTCTTCAATTTCCTCATTTTTGTAAGTATTTTCATCATCTCTCTTCCTCAAAGCCACTTCATCTTGATCTTAGACAGTCTCTGTTTGCTTGCCTGACTGACTAATGGAGCCCCATTTGCATTTCATTACACTGAGGCAGTCTCGATTCTATCTTCTACCACCATTTGATTCGATTTGAGTGTGTTGTCACACTTCTCAGGCACGCTGTGCCATGTGGAGTTTGTGACTGGCACCTGGGTTTATCAGTCTTATCAGACAATCAAGGGTAATCCTGTTAGTCTCAGCCTGTAAACAGGGGGATGGTCAGAGTAAAACGGTTCGTCTCCTCTCCTGCTTTATTAAGTGCAACCAACCCATTTAGAGAATCTACTCTGATGTAGTTGTTCCAGGCTAAAGCAATAATGCGCCCAGCAGAGCAAAGAATGACTGTTAACAACGGCCGATAAGTGTTCCTTCCTTTCCGTTCCTCCTTGGCCATTTCACAATCACGTAGCATACCTGCAGAGTTGATGTGGCATTCATGTGGGGAGGCCCAGGTATCTCCCTGTGACAGGAGGGAAGGGATTGCCGTAGATCTTTTCTTCCTACCTCAGTATCTTCTTTCCTTGATCACAAGTCACCCATGGGTGGCTGAGGCAGATGGGCTTTAACAGTCTGTGGGTGTGAGAGGGTGGAGGCTGTGGTCTTGTACATCTCCATGGCGGTTTGTTTGTTTTTGGTTTAGTTTGCAGGCATACGTATCGACTGCCACTCCCTCACATCATTACTTTCCATTGTAAAAGCAGAATTGTTTCATGTGCCACCGCCGACACCAAGCTTTCCTCAGAGTTCTAATTAATTTGACAATTTCTCTTTGGTCTAACGAGTGTCTCGTTTCCCTCTCCATCAGCTGGGAGGGTCTTTCCTCCTCGGAGTGGGAGTGTGGGTGCTCGTGGACCCCACAGGGTTCAGGGAAATTGTGGCAGCCAACCCACTGCTCTTCACTGGTGTCTACATCATCCTGGGCATGGGCAGCATGCTCTTCCTTCTGGGCTTCTTAGGCTGCTGTGGAGCCATCCGTGAAAACAAGTGTTTGCTTCTCTTTGTGAGTCTGCTGGCAAATTATAAATCCGATTCCGTCACTGATCTTGTTAGTGTGCATGTGTGTTGGATTCTGTCTTTTTTTTTTTAGGACTGTCATGCTTGGAAAGGAAAGTCAGAGGAGCGAAATGCCCTTCGGTTTGCCTTTGTGCCTCCAGCTTCATGCATAGTTAATGCTGAGTGAAAATGTGATTTTTAGTGACTGCTGTGTACTGTCAAACTACTCCACGTTTTCTCTCCTTTCTGTTATTGCAGTTCTTCATGCTCATCCTCCTCATCTTCTTGGCAGAGCTGGCAGCTGCTATCCTGGCCTTTATATTCCGTGAACATGTAAGTGATTTACACCGACTTTCATCGGCAGGATCCGGTCAAAGACACATATCATCCCTTTGGCCCAACTAATGTTTGCTCTGGCTGGTTGTTGTTTTAGCTGACCAGGGAATACTTCACCAAGGAGTTGAAGAGACATTATCTAGGCTACAACAACACTGATGTGTTCACCTCCACATGGAACGCCATCATGACCACAGTAAGGCCACAACACACACACACACACACACACAAACAGCGTACACACTTAAGCTTTCACCAACCCATCTCCACCTCCAACAGACAGAGGAGAGACGGATGTTTTCAGCCTGGTGTCAAGGGGACATATTTTATAGATCAAATCCCAGACATTTAGGTCAATATTCATGCTGGTTTGGTGCACACAAGACAGTGCACGTGTATGTACTCAGCAATAAGGGCTTCTTCTCCTCCTTTTCTCTCCTTCCTCCAGTTTGACTGCTGTGGTGTGAACAGCCCAGAGGATTTTAAGGACAGTCTGTTCAGGATGATCAACCCAAATCATATGGTGCCAGAAGCCTGCTGCCAGCGTGCCAGTCAACCTGGCGACTTGGCGCACATCAGCCAGGAGCAATGCTTATCAGGAAATATGATGTTCCGCAATAACAAGGTATCTTCCTCTTGTAAATAAACGGGTTGACACATCTCCACCGTGTCTCTCCCTTCCTCCCTCCAAACCACCTCCAGGCTTAATTAGACAGTTGAAGGTTGACATCCAGGGATTTCTTGTCTGATTACTGTTTTTTCATGTATGGAGGTGTCATTGAAGACCATCTCACTCTTTGATATCGGACCTACATACATTTATTTTAAAACTGACATCTACCTGTGTCATTTGTCTCAAAATGAGATTAGATTAGAAGCCCATTGATGCATATGTCCATTTGGCTAATTTAGCTAACATCCACATCCAGAGGGAACAAGATGTTTGGACCAGATCTTACCCCATTTGACACCCCACCCCCCACCCCCAAGATTTAGGACCACTGTGAAGTTTCAGAGAATCCATTCATACAGTGTATTTTAGCTAGTTATTATGGCTTGTGATGATCTAGCACCTTGTAAAGACAATTTAATGTTGTATTTTTGTCTCCTGTGTGTATTTAAATGGACAATTTCATTAACAAATGTGTTGTTTATTCAGTATTAATATGTTAGTATTGTTATGCTAAAACAATTGTGTGTCCGTGTTCTCCAGCTTCCTCCCATCTCTAAATGCATGTTCAGGTTAATTGGTGACTGTAAATTCCCCGTAGGTGTGAATGCGACTGTGAATGGTTGTCGGTGTTTCATATGTCCCTGAGATGAGCTGGCGACTCGTCCAGGTTGTACTCCCCCTCCAGCACAAACTCAACCTGTAACCGGAATAAGCAGAGGCCGATGAATGAATGAATGAACACTACACTTTACCTCTTGGTTTGAAACAATCTTTAGGTTGGAGCGAGCAGTAGTATGGTGGCTTTTACCGTACTCCACCTACTCTTTTGGTTTTTCAGTATAACAATGTGAGACTCTGTTCATTCACACAATGAGCCCTCATTAAAAGGCACTGAGGCTGGAGGACCTGCTTCCCACTCATTTAATTTGGTTGGAAGCAGCACACCATTAAAGCTGCAATCTTACTTTAATTCTCTTTGTAATTTGCAAATCTGAGGCTTATGGATTGCTGCTAAGCTATCCATCATTGTGTCCACAGGGCTGTTACTCTGCTGTAGTTGACTACTTTGAGCTCTACATCTATGTGGCTGGAGCGCTGGCCATTGTGGTGCTGACCATAGAGGTATGGAGATATTTCATTTTAAGCAAATCAGATTGCTCTGTCTTTGCCTCTTGATGTGGTTGATTTCTAAGCTAAACAAATACATTGATGCTGTTAAATTTCAGCTCAGCGTGGTCTGTGACAGTTTTAAGTCTTTGTGATGCAACATCACCATCTAGTGGTGTGACTTTGTGCTCAAGAAACATATAAGCTGCAATCCCAAGCAGCTGTTTTATTATGTTTGCCATGATTGAAGATTAAATGATCGAAAATGTTTCTGTGCAGTAAAGATGTCTTTTTTTCTTTCTTTCCTCAGCTCTTTGCTATGGTCTTCGCAATGTGCCTCTTCCGGGGGATCCAGTAGATCTACTTACTCCATCTGTGAACTTTTTTAAGAAAAAAGGGAAATCAGGAGAAAAAAAAACTAAATGGACACTTGTACAATTATTGTTATTTTTTTCTATTGGCTAATTGGTTGAAAAAGAAACTCTCAAACTCTTGTACTTCACAGCTGGACTTTTGAGGTACTTGTTGGCAAAAAAAAACATACATACATTCATACACACAAACAATAAAGAAAATGGGAGATCAGAGACAAAACTGATGTAAAATATATTTGTGTGTGGAAACAGTGATTTGTGGACCAGGTCTCACACAGACTGGCAAAAGGTGGATTGGACAGGAGGACCAGGTGAAGCCTGAGCAGAAGGCACTGCACTGATTTTTGGATGAAGAATATTTATATTAACTGAAGTTGGTTTAACTGTAAAAATGTTTTGTGTACACCTTGGCTGTCACCCTTTCCCTTTAATAATGTAGACTGTAACACACTCACTCCTTCTACACAGTGTTTTCTACAGCCATTGTTCTCCTATGCTGTATTATATAAGCTGTGTGTGTGAGTGCGTGTGTACTCAGATATTTTGTATGAGTGTACATACTGGCTGCTTTTTTTGAATGTGTGTGACTTTGTGAGCATGTGAGCTTGTAGCTCTTAACGACCCCCCCTGAGCTTGGAAGCCAGCATCTCTTTTTTCTATTTGTATGGTGATGTTTACTGCAGTATAGTGGTTTTATGTGGTTAAATGTATGTGTATGCATTTGTATTACATTCTTGAACAGTCAGTGACATAAATGGCATTTTAAATGATTGTCTGCTTTGGTGTGTTTTTTTTAAGCCAGCTACTTTGTCGCCCCCTAGTGTATAAAATGGAACTTGCAAGACCCCACTTGGTACCAACCCCTCAATCAGTGCCGGGGGGCGCGTCTGAATATCTGTCCCAGCCAACCAGGTCCGACCATGAGTCCATTCAGAACGTTTGCGATGTACAGCAGAAAAAGACTATAAAAACCAAGTACAAGAGGAAACATGAGAACATCAAGTGAAAATAAAGAAGCCGATGAAAGTAGCTTGAACATAATATGTGACGTGGATACTGAAGACGAATTCATTGACCCATTTCATCTTGACAAGTAATTACTCTTGCTTGATTTACATTTTATAGGATTAAATATGTGATGAAACAAACGAAGCCGGGATGTTAATGCAGTGACAAAGCATATTGCTTATGACTGGTTTAGAAGTTAAGCTAACCATAGCTTGTTGACCATAGCCTGTTGGGTCTGCTGCTCGTCCTGTCATATGTATACTGTATATTATATATGTATGTGCTAGCACAGGTTAGAGTTCCAGAACTTTACTGCTTGGCATTAGTTAGCCACATGTCTGCTTTACTATGTCTATGTGCTGTACAGGCAGTTACCTGGAGCTGAGCCATGTCTGCCGTGTCCATCAGGCTAATGTTAGCTTGTTTCTGATGCTAAAAAGTGCAAAAAGGTGTTAAATACACGGAATTCCCTGGAACTGACGAAAGAGGCACTCGATAGTGGATCCATTAGGTTGGTAATTCAGACATAACTATGGAGTAATTGGTACCAGATTAACTCCCAGTAGTGCTTGATGAATTATTCTACACACGGGAAATGAACACTTGGAGAAAACATCTTTTAGTTCTTTCTAGTTTGTGTTTCCTCATTTTACTCGTTGTGTCAAGATGGAGTTACATCAGCATGGGAGTCTTTGTCCTCATTAGATAAACTAGTAAAAACCAACACCATTATCAACATTGGCATTCGTTGAGAGGATTATGAAATAACAATGGCTGCAAACTCATCTGCTGGATGAGATTTACTCTCTTCCTGGAAGTGTTGGGGATGATGTTTCCTCTGAAACCTCTGACTGTATCTTTACACTGACAAATCTGTCATAAGACAAGGGTGATGTTGTGGTGGAGTGAAAACGTTTTTAAATGACTTTGCATCCATTTATGATGTAAACCAGACTCTTTTTGTTGTCTTGTTGTGTACAAACATACACACTTTTAATGTATTAGGGGTTTGATGCAAATGTAAAGTGCAATATGAGGATGCGCTCATGTTATCGAATTGTGATGGTCTTTTCCCCCTAAAACATTATTCTGAGTATTAAATATGATATTCAGAAACAAAAATTGATGTACTAATTAGTAGTAACCAGTGGTGTGGTATTTAACATGGGAGAGGTGCCAGGTTTACCGAGGAGATAGGAGCTGCTTGTCTTGGTAAACAGCCTCTCAGGGCTTTTGTACCTGCAGATTAAAATTTGGATGAAGTAGCTGGAACCTCACAGGGAAACAGTGAGAGGGGAAGGAGTTGTTGTTGCTGAGCCTGGGAGGGGGGTGTAGTTGGACTGACGTTCCTGCTGAGAAGCAGGTGTGACTCATTCGGCCTTTCCTGGTTGCGATCCATCATTTGTCCTGGCTGCTTCCAGGTGCTGATTTTGCATCGTACACGTCTCCCTCACACTGTTACAGCTTGTTTTCCCTCCTCTCACTATAGATGTACTTTTCCATCATCAACTCTGTTTGGATAGTTCCCTCACACGCTCAGTTTCACCAAGATGGAACTAATGTGATGTCTCAGACACCAAAGCAACGTGTTGGAGGGTAAGAGATGTTTTCAATCGCTGTGCATTCTGGGTTGCTCACACTCTTTTCACACTTCTTCACACACTTTGTAATTTTCAAGCCACACTATGTCAGTGATGAGTAATGAGAGAGCAGAAAAAAAAGAAAAGAAAATAGTTTCAAGATATTGTGAGCCAATTTCCTGCCTTTCGTCACTCCATAACATTGTTGGCAAATGATATGTTGAGCTTTTATTTTGCTTTGTGTCAAACAATGCTGTTGTTTCTGAGTTCAATGTATACCTGCCTCATGTTCTAGTAGTGTTTTACAATACACAAAACTTGTGCTTCTCAGTGCGTTTGTAGCTAGTGGTGCAAAAAACCTCACTGGATGGAATTATAGAAACCACTGTATTATTCCCTCTCAGAATAAATCAGTCTCTTTGTTGACATTTATTACCTTGCACTTCAGTTCCTTCATCACCAGTCCTGAGTATACAAAAACCTATTATTTAGTTGACCACTGGAGGGCAGAAGCATTCCTGCTAAATAGTCCACCCTGCCAGTCCTTTCCACTGAGACGTTGATAAAAACAGGTTTGAACACGTTTGTAAGAGTTGATAATATTATGTTGAAAGTTTCTTTGAAATAATTTCACAACTGCAATTTGTGATATTAACTGTGACACTAATGTCCTTTCTGTCCGTATGCAAATGTTACACATTCATTAATGTTCTGCAAACATTTTCAATGCACTGGGTCTCAAAACTATTAAAATCTTCCCCCTTAAAGAACACATTTTAAATGGTTTGAACCTACTGATCAAAATGGAAGCACCAGTAGCAGTTGGTGTGTCAGATTGCTCCAAACACACACACAAACACACACACACACACACACACCTTGGCCCACTCCTGTTTGGACTGAATGCATGAGCTCAGGTCAAGATCTCACTAAGAATTAACAGCTGTCAAGTGTTACTGCTGGTCAGCTCATGCAGCTTCTGATGCTGGTGGTTTACTCTCTCCAGCGTTTTTAGGTCACACAGCATTTGAGTGGCGTTATTAGCACACGAGTTGTGTAAGACTCCTCAGTGCATCATAATTAGTGATATAATGGAACCCTCCTGCGGCACGGCTGCTCTGAGTCAAATATGGACCGCTGAGATGAAGCCAGACGTTTAAAGAAATGCGGCAACAGGACATGCAAATGTGTACATGTATTTTTCAGACTTTTTTGTTTGTCCACTTCTCCTCCACACATTTTTACTAAATACGAGGCTGAATAACTCCTGGGGATAAGAAGTGACAGTACATGGGTGTCCTTTCAAATGTCTTGGATTATGTCAGCATTTTTCCGTCTTAATCAGCGCCATCAGAGAACCCTTGGATTTTCTCTATAGCAACAAATCTTAAAAGAAGTACAAACACAGAACAACAGTCCATTCAAGAACGCATGTTTGTTCTCAATATGTTCTCAGTTACCAAAGGGAATTTCTCATCTTCCTGTTCTGCTTTTAGAGTAACTTTTATATAAGCCCTTAAAATAATGTTTGACTTTTTTTCTCCTTTGGGGTCATCGCAAAGGATTGATGTTGAATTATTTGCCTCTTTGCCTTAGTGTAGTCTTGCCCCGCTACAGCTCTTCTTTCCCCATAAAAATTCCTACCCAGAAGAGAGAGGACAGTGAGGTATGGGGGAGAGGAGGAGCAGAGGGGCTCCATGTTCAGTTTGTTTTAGTCCCCTGTTTGGAGAGGAAACTTTCATTGCTTGATGATTTATGTGTGCTGAAACTCCCCAGTGAATTAAAGATCTTTTCCTGCACGTAATGACCCCCCTCGCTACATAAAACATACATTTCTTGTTGTGTTTATCCAGTGTGAAAGGTGTTAGGTGTTGGTGGGGGAGCTGAAGAGACTGCAGGCCTCAGAGCACCAGTGAATAGATAGTGATAGTGATAGAATGTGAGAATCTACAACAATGCACAACACAGTTTGAAGCACACGCAAAATAATGAAAATGAGAATAAAACCCTGAGTTTGTTAATCCAGGAATGGATTGCATTGGAGTTTTCCTCAACAAAAGCAGGGTTTTCACTAAACCTGCTGTCTAAAACAGGCCCCAGTGTGACATTCGGGGTATACAAGCCCTGTTGTTGTGGTGCAGGATGATAGTCCCGCAGCTAGCAGGTCCCACAATTTCATGACGCACAATCTGGTGCCCACGACTAAGCATGTAACAGGAAGTGAGCTGGGAAGGTCAGGATATTGGTCTGTTGGGACGGTTTGTTTCTCAGGCAAAGCATCACCGCTGTCCATGGAGATCTCTTGCACTGTATGACCCACTTGAGTAGCATGTGTCCACATGGACCAATAGTCCACAGGACTCTAGCTGCCTGATGACAACAAATAAATGGTACTCACATGAGAAGATAATACTGTATGGATAAAAAGAAGCATGTCAGACCGAATGATCACAACTACATGAGGTTAACCTCATTTTGTAGGTTTTCACTTCGCTCTTCGTCCAGTGTTTCTTCAGTTAGGGAGTCATGAAGTTTCCCCACAGCTGGAGGCTAATGCAACGCTTAGCTCCTCATTGCACACTCCATTTTCTCACCCTGTGGCCTTCGCTGTCGAGTCTTCATCTCTGCCTGTCAATCATGTCCAGAGTGACCCAGCGCACATGGGTCTGCAAAGAGGTCACCTGTTGTGTATTTCTGACCTTTGAGCTCTGCAGCAGGAGGGCCTCTTGTGCAAATGCATCGAACAAGGCTGAACTTTAGTGAACAATAAATCAGAAGGATGCCTCACCGCCCGACTGCTCTCCAGATTCATAATTGGAAGCATATTGCCAACATGAAGGAACTAAACTCTAGTGTGAAATAAAGAGGTTGTGTCTGAACCTTCCAACAACAACCTGAAGGGTGTTAATAGGGAACTGGGATTAGACTGTGTTGACGCTTACATTTTTAAAGGTTGGCTGTAAACAGGCAGAGAAAGACATAGAGCAATCAAAGTGGTGAGTCATTTCATTGCCAGCGTGCCAGCAGATGAATGTTTTATGGGCTGTATTATGATTATTATTATTATTATACTCCATATAATAAATTCAGATGCATAGTCCGTCTTGTTTTGTGTGTGCTGCTTCTGCAAATATGCACCTGCTTTGCAAAGCTTCTTTTCTCCGACAATAAGCACCCACTGCTCACCTTGTGCAGCCTCCCCAACCTGCACATGTCCATACTACTGTAGACGCTTTTCCTCTCTGTTCATGTTGGTATGTCAAAAAGCCCCACTAGACATTTCCACACAGTAACAAACTGTTTCAGTTTTATTAGTAGGAGTCAGTGAGTGACGTGAGCAGTCGTGAGGCTGTCTCCATGGTTACAGACCACAGAGATCCCTGTCAGGCAGCTGGCAGCCTGTCAGCTGTTTGGTGGCCGACCAGAGCTGATGGGAAAATGGGGAAGAGGCAAGAGACCAACCACAGATCAGCATGGCAAGCAGATATTTTCTCAGAAATGCGAAGATGCTCACTCTTTAAGGCTCAGTTGGAGCTTTCACTTGGTTTTAAAAGTAGCCCTGCTGGGTATTCACATAGAGTTTCTGAAACTTACATTGTCAAATTCCCTGTGGACAAAATAGCAAAACTAAGAATTGACACCTCATAAAAAGGTTTCTCTCTTTGTAAGTTACACGAAGACAGGATCCTTGTGTGATACCGTATCATAGGTACTGCTGATGGCAAATGAGCAAAAATGTGTCATGTGATGACTTGTCATATTTTGTATTTGGCAACTCAAATGAGTTACTGGTGCTAGCTATACTATAACTATGACTAACCAACTCTTTGCCAAATCATCTTTTTCTTACCTACAGCCTGTTTTCCAACAAAGAATCCATCTGATAGGATGAATTCTGCATCATACAATCATCCAATGTGGTAAATTGATGAGTAGTAATGCTGAGCTGTAGGTTCGGTGATAGGAAAGCTGAACAAGAGACAGATACAGCACTAGAAGAAGCAGAAGGAATGTGGAGTTCATGCTGCTCCCTCAGTACACCTGCACTGTTGTATCACCCTTGAACGAAATCTTCGAACACTTCCTAGAGAGACACAAAAATGTGGACACAATGGCCCATGAGAACATCATTAGCTCTCGGAGCACCATGCTGTCTTCTGTCCGTGCTTTGTTTTTGTTGGCAAACGTAGCTTCTCTTAGATTAGTGGTATGCTCAGGTCGTTTAGGATTGGTTTCCTATGTGTCAAAAACTTGGCTAAAAGTGAGCTGTTTACTGACATTCTCAGTGTGTAATGAGGGAGGTTTTACTGGACAAGTGATGTATGTTGTGTTCCTTCCTCTCCTGCGTGCTCCTCTTGAAGAAGCCATACGGAGGGGCTTTAGTGCTGACTTATGGCTGCACTGGAAGACTGCTTTATCTTTTATGTCCCTTAGGACAGCATCAGTATATTAGACTTCAGCTGGCTCTTTTGATTTATGACAAGATGTCACTTGAAGTTATTTGAGGGAGGTAGATTTTGGTTTGATGGTAGCAAACTTGGCCTGTGTGAATTTACTTGTCTGTTCAGAGGGATTTTTACTGGTTAGTGTGGTACAGTTTATAGGAGTCTGCTCATTCGGCCAAAGCTAAGTGGAGAAATTTGATTTAATGTGCAAACACTAGGTACATTTTCTAACCAAAGGGATCATTTAACAGTGTAAGCCGAAGCGTCAGCGTGGATTTACAACCTTGGTCTCGCTAACGATGGCCTTTAATGAGCAGCTCAAGCATCCACTTGTTTATGGAGCACACTGATTGACAGGCCGATCGATGGAAAAATAATGTGGCGAATGAGGAATTGGATCTGTATATCAGCAGGGCCCTAATGCAGTGGGGTGAACTTTGAAGTGCCCTAATGGTCTTCATGGTCCCTTAACCGTGCAGGCCTCTATTAAGGGCGTCAGTGGAGCCTGGCTGGGGCAGTGTGACCCATTAGATTTAATGACTGCCATTCAGGGCACAGCGGGCTGCTCTTCTTCCTCCATGCGAGTGTTTATTTATCTCATTTACCCACTTTTTTAGATGAAAAGGAAGTGCCGAGCCAGGGAGAACATCCCTTTAACTAGCGAGCCGTTGTAGGGTTTGAGTCGATTTTATCAGTCCTGTTCTTACCTAACTCATTCTATGTCTCACTGGCGTCAATGTGCTTTGTTTATACAGTCTGCCATTTTGAATTTATGCTTTTGTAACTGATCCTGAAAAATGACGACAAACCAATAGTGAATCCGTTGGGGTGGGAACTGACACAATTTGAGAGCTTTCAAAGACAGCATTGTGTATTTGTCTGGTTCTTTTTTTAAATTCCATTACTGATTCCAGTTCAATTGTCTGTGTGGAAAAAAGAATTTAATAGTTTGTTCACCATCAGTTTCGTTTAAGTTTTTGATCAAAGAGTAAATCTGCCTGTGCTGCACTGCTTTTATTATGACATCAAATTGAACACACTGTTCCATTGTGCACACAGTGATGGACCCCACACTTTGGGCCATTCCCTCCCCTCTACCCTGACTCTTTTCCCAGAAGCATAGATGCAGGAGTTTGATGCTTTGAAATGTGCAACTGTTTATTTTTTGAACAATACAACACTCAAACCAGTCCACCACCCCCATCCCCATAAACGTATCCTCCTAACTCAACGTGTCATTAATGAGCCACACTATGAACATGAGAGCTGGAGTTTACTCTCCATCAAACCGAGTTTCTCTTCACTGTTCCCAAACAAATACACTGTGTGCTCCTGTTTTAGAAAACGACTTTGACTGGTCTACATCCTCTGTAGGATCTTATGGGTTTGAGGCCGCAGAGAGACCGTAAAATGTTGAGACAATCTAATGTGTTGTTGGTTTTGGTCACTAACATGAAGTACACACATCATTATTACAGACAGATGGACATAATTTACCGTGATGACACTGTAAAGGAGCCTCCTGATGATAAATCTAAATGTCCCCGGCAGACATTACATGAGTTAAGTGAGGCATTTGACGTTTATTCATCTTTGCATTTCAGGTTGGTCATCTGTGTCATGTCATTTGAATGACAAAAGCATAAATAGACACAACCTGTAACGTAAATTGACTGGTAAAGACTTTCAACCTTTTGCTTGTGCCGATGAAATTAGCATTTCCTCGTTTCTTGCAATGTGGTAGACGCCACCAGATTTCTGCTTAGATGTTTGCGGCTCATTGTTCTGGTGTGTGAAAATATGAAGCACTAGCTTGTTCAGATCTGCTCCAAATTTAAATTTTACAACTTTAAAAGCGCAAAACAAGCAACGCAACGCATACAAGCCTGCACTGGCACAGGTCCTGCTATTGATCATTCCCAGTTCCATGTTTAAAGCCGGGGGCTGTCTTGGTTGACAGAGGGCTTCTCGTGAGTTCTCCCATTATCGTGTGATCAAGTCAGTCCAGTGAAACTCTTGCACAACTGCAGAAAAGACAGCAATCGTTGCTGGGAGCAAAGACCACAATAATGGCAAGACATGAACCGGTCCAATTGTTTTCTACTCCTGTCGGTACCCTCCCTTTGTCCCACGTAAGGGGTCATGACCTCAGGAATATTTTTCAACAATAAAGGGTTATACAATTACAGAAAGGGTTTTTGTCACATAGGCACACAGTTCCTAAAGAACTTATGAGAATGTTTTTCTTTGGACTATTTCATTGCATGATTGAGAGCTTGTATTGCAAAAACAAAGAACATCTGTGCAAAAATGATGTTGTATTCTGGACTGCGTGACAGATTTCTCTCATGCTCACTGTAGGTAGCTGATCATAAAGACCACCTGGACATATTTAAGGCCAATTCAAACTATTACACTTAACTGTGGGAGTAAATGCTTTGGTGGACTATTACATCTGGAAGCTGCCGATGTGAGAAAAACTGGGTTCACATATCTGAAAACCACATACGTATGTCTTCATGAGGACATTGACTGACATGTCAGTGTGTTCCCTCAACCTTTATCCTGACTCTAATTGGAATAAACCCAGAGAATGTGGCGAAAATGGACTTGTCAAGTTGCATCTTTTTAAGCATTTGAATGTAAGATTACAATTATGTACAATTATGCACAGCTGTGGACATAAGCACACAAAGTATGTCACATACAGTTCACATACGTATTCACCTTCTCATTTATTGTGCATGTGGGTATCTGTGGGTAATCTTATGCAGGACTTTGTCCAATACTGTGCATGGAGTTTTGGCTGCTTTTGCAGCCAGGCAGTTGACCACAAAGGGTCAATTTATGGCATAATCATATGAGTTTGTCAGATTTGATCTCAAGCTGTAAGAATGATTACATAGGAAGTGTAATATGATCCATTCTGACTGCGTGTTTGGTTAAATCAGAGTTGATTGACAGAAGCCTGCCAACACAAGCAAGAGCCCACACAACAGATAAACACAGGAATAGACTTCTGATTGGTACAGCTAGCTAAGCCCCGCCCATTTTAAAAGAGCAACGACCAAAATACCAGAAGTAATGCAGTAAATGCAATGCACTAAAGTCTTTTGCATGCAAAAAAGCAAAGTTTTGAAATACTTTGCCATGTGTTTTAAAGAAGAAATTGCCTTATTGATCATTTGAGATTCATTTATTTTTTAATTGCTTCAAAACCATCAACAGAAACAGCATGATACCTTTGTACAAACAAATGTCCAGCACCTGGAGCAGATCTTAATATTGCAAGTATTGGTGCAAAATGTGGACAGACTTATGAGACAGTTCTTGAGCGATGGGACACAAAACCAAACACCTTTGGCCTTTGCAAACACACAACTGTCCCAGTAAAAACAAAATTGTTGAAAACATGTTCTCCAAACTGTAAGTGCAATAACTTATTGCAATGGCACATCATATATATAGTCACAATCAAAAGTAGAAATACTTGGTTAATAAAGAAAGCAGCTTAAAGCCATTAGGAAATTAGAAAGCCATTTTAACACTGGTAAAAGTCCAGAGCAACTCTTCAGAACAACACAGAACATCATTTTACACTTTTTGGAAATATTACCGTAATACTTCATTGGTTTGTCTCTGGAGGTCCATTATTTGTCACATAAGCAAAACAAATGTACAAGCAAAAAAAACAAAAACAAAACATGTAGTTCATATTCACACAATACAACATAATAACCATGGATTTTAATTGTTTCATTTCAGTAGTATAAACATAGATGGATAGAGCTGCAGTGAGGGAGGATCAAGCACAGAATCAGCTCTATGACGCAGTCAAATCTTTTGTCATTCAGAAATGCACTTTGATTGCATTGTGTTTTTAACATGGCAAACTTGAATGTCAAGGTTTTGTTTGTCCTTACTTTTAATTCTCACATCCATCAGTCCATCAGTCATAGTCATTCAAAATGTCTCGGGAGCTATGGCTCAAAGCCTCTGGTGATAAATTATCACTCATATAAGCATCTTTGTAAAAGCAATGTTTTAGCTAATTTGTTCAGAAGAGCTTAAACACTGTTTGTTTCACATTTGCACGTGTTTTGCTCGAAAGGATTCATAGAAACTGAAATGATTGCAATCAGCTGTGTGTTTGTTCTTGCCACTGACAGGTGCTGAGTGTTCTGTTTAGTTGTCTAACAATTCAACTGTTTTTTTTTTCTTTAACGATTTCAATTCAATCAAACGGCCCAGGTTGAAAAATATTGGCATTATCCTCTAATTTAAGGCCATGGACAGTATACATCAGTAAAGGATTTTGCAAATGTTTATCCTTCCCATATGAAAAGTGAAAAACTTGCCAAACCTGCATTATCAAGCCTTCATTTACACATTGGAAAGAAATGGGAAATGTTACTCATCGGGCAATATGGCGAACACAGCCAAAAGACTAATGAAGTCTGTCTGTAGCTCTGGTGGCACACTTATTCTGGAGGGGTAACACTCAGACACCCCTGCAATCACTGGACATATTCACCACATCCCTTCAGCGCAGCTCCAATGTCATCACATTACCTAAACATTACAGAATTCTACTCAGGGCAATTAGGGCCACTGATTTGGCCTGCAGTCTCTGGCATGTGACGGATACCGTGAACAAGATCCAAGAGTCATCTCTGCTGAGCCCATGCCTGAAGATCAATTGATTATTACAGCATTCGGACTGTGTGTGTGCGTCATGTCCTCACCATGTACGTTTTGGCTCACTTTGTCTAGTCTTGTTTGGTTGCTGATTGGAACTGGTGTCGGTAGTTGGTGTTGAAGGCTGCTGCTGTGCATTGCTGCGTCTGTGTCAACCACTGGGCCGACTGCTTCCAGTAACCGGAGGCCTGGCCAAGCACGGCAACCTGTGGAGGTTGAAATTGCTGCCAGTCCCATGCCTGCTCAGCTCCCACACTCAATTGGCCCAAGCCATGACTGCTCTTGCTCAATTAGAATCTCTTGCTGCATTCAACCGCTGTCCTTTCCAAGGTCAGACCTCACAACCACAGACATAATGTTTTCATCCGTCAGTCGTTGCATTGACAGCTCGTTCATTACGTGTGCTTCATTCAATACAGATCAAACAATATACATGTTGTATGCGTTAGAGATGTACTGATTTACTCAGAACGGGAGGCAAGTCTCAAGTGGTCATTGGCAGAACAACGTAAGTGGGAGGTCAATGGATAATACAAAATATAAGAAAAAGGAAGAGATAGTATGAGTCAAGCTTTAAATAAAGTAATCTATGATATGGCACTCTATTTGGCACTGACTTCCTGTATTCTGTAAACCTTATTTGATGATATTGTTACTGTGAATGTTACCCAGTTAACAGGGGACTGAACCCCATGATTCAGTGAGACCTGAGAGATCAAGAAATCAAGAAATTCTCATTGTGTAAGTCACACCTGTGTATTACTTTAGCTTTCAGCGTCTGCTGATTGTCACAGTCTCAGTTGTTATCTCAGTTGCGTTGGCCACTGCAATGCACAATCTCCACAGTGTCTCCCTGTTCTTTTGACCTGTGTTATCATTAGTGCTCTCAGGAAAACTCCCTCCTCCCCCACAGTGCTTGATGATGGCTGCTCCGGCGAATGGGGGTCGAGGGGGGCAGGGCAGGACTGGACTGAGACATCATGTTGCCCAAGAAATGGCTGCACTGTGTTCCTTGGCCTTCATGCGCAGCGCAGCTATGCTGGAGGACTTGCGGTCTGGATCAACATTGAGATCATAGCCATTGATCCCTCCGCCCATTCCAGGTCCCCCAAAAAGGCTGCCCATGTGTGTCTGTCCCATGTGGCTGCTCCCTGGGCTTGGCACTCCCAGGAAGTCAGAGACACCTCCGTGACCATGGGGATGAGGCGGCATGCAGGAGGAGACTGAGTCACATGGCACAACGCAGCCCGGTACTGGAGATGCTCCACTACTGCCTCCTATCCACGAGGGGTTCTGGATCTGAGGAAGAGCACGGGTGTCGTGGTTAATGGATAATTCAGAGTCATTCATGATTCTGATGCCCCTCCCACCTCATTTCCATTACCTGTGCATAGTTCTCAGGTCGCGAGAGTAGAGGCAGCTCATAAGCTGTAGAGAAGTGTGTCCGCACCTGTTGCATCTGGCCAAAGCGCTCTCTCTTTCTCCATTTTGCTCTGCGATTTTGGAACCACACCTGCAGCGGAAACAATCCATTGGGAAAATATAACAACGACCAAACCACCTCAAGTCACCTACAGTCCTATTTATCCAAATGACATCCTGACAGTGAGCAAGGCAACGTGAGTAAGTGACAGAAATAAATTCTGCCGCACTTGAAAGTCAAGGTCCAGGTTTCCAGACTTGACGTGTCTTTACAAAGGCATCCACACCGCGCCATTGATGTGGAAATGGTGAGTTTCCCCTGTTGCTTCACGTTTCAGCTCCTCCCTTTGATATACACGTGTCTGCCTCCCTTCAGGCTGCCAGCGTCGACAGATCCACATCTGGGCCTGTAGCCATTCATAAATCACTCTGAGAAAGGTGCACTCTCCCCCACATGTCAGCACAGTGGGATACAGGGGGAATCCCTCTGCATAAACCATGAAACAAAAGTTCAACTTTTGACCAGGAATATTTTTGTCCGTCGTTGAGTTTATCACATATTCAATAGCTATATATTGAGTTTCATGGATGTTACAGGGCAGAGAGGGTGTGCCTTCCGTGCATGCTGACAGATCAAGTGCAGATCACTAAGCCCATTTCTCTTTCACTCCGGAAGGAGTGAACTGCTCCTGGTGCACGCCTGGTGGACTGCAGGGTGAAAGAGTGTCATGACTGAAGAATCATGATGAGCAATGAAGTTTTACTTGCAGCCTGAGAAACATCAACTGAAATATTTCTGGCAAGATCACAGTTGATGCAGCAGATGAGGACAAAGTACCTGACATCTGGACGTCACTGAAAGAACAGTTTGCTCAGTGTGAGTGGCTGATCACACCTGTTCACACCTGAAGGTCGGTGTCCTGATGCAAAGGAGTTCCAAAAGGTGAAACAAAAAAAAAACATTAAAAACTTGTACTGCTCAAACATGTTTATGTACATGTACACATGTATAACTGCAGCATACCCCTTGTCATTTCTACCGGCACTATATCGTACATCACAGAGCACTGTGAAGTTCTGTTTATGCTCATGCTGGTTGTGATCTGAAGAGTGCTGGAATTTAGAAGATGACTCATGAATGTCTGCTAAGACAGCGAGTATTAAATAATGCAATAAAACAGACATTCTCAGGGAGACACGTTTTATCACAGAGGACAGATGTTCTGATGGGATCCAACAACAACATCTTGCAGTTTGTCCCTTAACATGCATTTAGCCAACAAACTATCACTGCTTCTCCAAGGTAGGACAGTGCGTTGCTGTAGATCAAAAGGATGCAAGGGTATGATCTATCTGGAGTACTTCCCCAGATGATAGCAAACCATCCATGCATTAGCTGCTACGTTCCCTGAGAGCGAATACAAGTTCTGTCCCTCTTCTCCACAGACGTGACACATATCGGCACAAGCAAGCTCGGTTTTGAATGTTGAATGTCAATCTCCTGCTCATGTTCAGGAAATCAGTGTGAGGTGTGGCTCTCTGTCAAGTGTGAAATATGAAACAGCTAAAACGTGCACCTTTTTAAAGGTCAAAAATCCACATGATCTTATTTCATGTTACCCAGATGTTTGTAGAATGTACACCAGTCCTTTTATATCTTTAAACTGCACATAGCGTTGTAAATCAGTGGAGGCTTTATCGACATCACCGATTGCCTTTTTCAGTCATATTACATTTATTCCTCCACATTTACGTTCCAATCATCTGTCTATTTGTCCCTTGATGTTATCAGTCGTGTGTTCCGCTCCACCATTTCGCATCACCACGCACGAAAATAAAGTAAGGGGATACTGGGAATCCCCCTATGTTTATGTGTGTCTATTTGTTGGTTGTCTGACTTTTATCCTCCCAAGAGGAAACTTCTTCAAAGACAAAGAGAGAAGAGAGAAGGGAGAGATCCTGCTTCCACATGGTTTGAACTTTGATTTTAGGATGATTCCCAGCCCAATCAACTTGTGGGTTTCTTAGTCCCTGACATGCAATTTCCCCTCAGTCATTCTCCTCAAATCCCTCGTTTCTCCTTCACAGTTCCTCTTTTGTCACCAGAAACAACACGGTTTAGCGATAGAAATGAGCAGTGTTGCACACATATCACACACAGGTGTGTGTGTGTGTGTGTGTGTGTGTGTGTGTGTGTGTGTGTGTGTGTGTGTGTGTGTGTGATATATAATCCCAAGTGAAAGGGTGTAAGGGAAGAAAAATGTATTTATCAAGCAATTTAAGACCGCATAGAAGTACATTCATTTTGTTTGTCTGACTGATGGACCACAAGTGGGTTCATTTTCAAGCGGGGGGCCAAGCATGGCCTCCTGTGACACTTATAGCTGTTGTTTTTGTAAGAAGCTGACGTAAAGAAATGTCGTCTCACTCCAACTTTTCGCGGGTCAGCTGGCATGATTAGAGGACAGCTCACCTTTGCATCGTCGTAAACTGATATCCAACATTGTGGCTAAACCCCAATGTCAAGGTTAGGGGTTGTTGCCCTTGGAATTATATCATATGTTTTCTGGAGGGCTCAGAGTCATTTATGTTCCCCAAGAGGCTTGAGGGTCTATTATTGTTTGAGGTTCATCCTGTCTTTCCTTTTGGTTGTGGAGGATTGTCTGAACTCATCTGAATTACATCTTACATTTTTAAATTTAATCTACATAGCAAAAGGATACGTCACATACAGTGCATTTATGGCTGATTCAAGCTTATTTGTTCAAAATTGAAGTTTGTATTTCTGTTCGATTTTCCTTCTATACTACTAATGGGTCAAGACTCCTCTACTCACATTTAGTCACACTGCCATTTCTATGTCTGTCTGTTTTCTCCTGATCCAGCACCTCTCTCCCTCCACCAACCCTCTCCCCATGTCTCTCTCGCTCTCCCCTCCCTCCTCCCTTTTATGTCAGAGAGGGGAAGTGGGGATATTGGAAAGTGAGATGGGAGAATGTTCAAACTGGAGCTTGTTTTCATTTCATGTTTAATTTCCTGACGCCTAAGCCCTTGGCTTTCTGCAGCTAACCTCTCTGACCTTTCAGAGGCGTGCAGACAAGAGCAGTGGACCAGGTACACACACACACAGACATAGGATACACACACATTTACATAGCATTTCGAATACAAATTTGAAAATCTGTCACTGACAAATGTGTTCTCTCAACCTAGACGTTCACGCACACACACACACACACATATTGAAACCTTTTTATAAATGAGCAAACAAGGTCTGGGCGCATGTGTATGTATATACCCCTTGTCTTGGTTTCTGGGTATTTGAGTGTGTCATGTTTCACAGAGAGTTTGCTCTGCGTTGCTTTGCCTTTGAACAGCAGTAGGAACATGACCCAAGCCAAATAGTTTGGTAGAGAGATCATTCGGGAACATTATGAAGTCAGATGTGTCCTTCACTGCTCCATGTCTCCTATTCCCCAACTTATTATAAACTCCTACATTGTGGGTTTTTTTTTTTTTTTTAGACAAGAGGCGAGTAGTATCTTTGCACAAGCAAAATACTGTTGAACAGATATTTATTCAGTGATCATAATGATCAACATTAAGTAACCTATCTTTAATATAGTATCCAAAAGGATGATATTTACCAACTGCAAACACTTAGTACTCTTGTTTACTTTATCCAGCAGACATCTGCAAGGAAGGTGGCTCGGAGCTCTTGGAGCTCAAAGTGCTTGGCAGTGATACAGTAATTGTTAAAGACGTTGACAGCAAAAGGCAGCTTACAGAGCCATTAAAGAGCTTTATTTATGCTCCAGAGCCAGCAGGCAGAGAGAGGAAAAGAAAGAAAGGGAGGGCAGAGTGCACAACTCCAAAACAGCTTTGAAGTCCAGCCGTCTCACCTCATCTCTGTCATCCAGGACCACTGCGATTGATAGAGTGCCTCAGCGGTGCCCCACTCGCTCACTCACTCACAAGCACCCCCTCACCCCCACCCCCAACCCTTCCATAAAACGTAGGAAGGTATGGCGAAGTTCAAGTCTAAATGTATTAAATAAACTGGTGGCGGCAAAAGTCATTACGGCGACCTTCATCACGAAACTAAGAAACTGCAAGACCTTGACTTGGGCATTTTGGTGGAGACTTGCACTCTGGATTTTAGTGCCTGATGTTTCTGAGATAAAAAGGATTCTACGAACACTTGCCAGCCTTCCAGTGCCCCTCGGTATTCAACAAGTGGATATTCCTGGACTTTGTCTTGATGGACCTTCCGTTGAAATTTGGGGATTTGCTCTTGATTGCGTGCGTATTTGGGATCTGTTTTGTGGAACTTTGGGTCAAACCTCACAATGATTCAAAAGAGTCTGCTGTGTGCCTGTCAGATGAGGAAGTTAATTATATTCATCTGGGGGGATAGATGGTCTGTGTGAGCGAAACATGATTGCATTTTTTTTTTTACTGTACCAACACAAGGACCAGGCCAGGCTCTCTGTCCCTGATTATGTCTCAGCCTACACGTGGAAATTGAACCTGGCATCTCAAAGTGTTTTTTATATCCTTTCCAAATAACTTTGATGACTTTTCTTTTTTCCTCCTTCTTCCTGCCCTGTCTCCAGAGTTGTGTGGTACATTTTGAACATGGTAGTGCCGGGGAGAAACCCTTGGCCTCTGACCTTCTTGCAGCGTCTGCAGCATGTAAGAGCTAACAGCATTCCCCTAGTCCCACCCATCCCACTCTGATCTAAGTCTGGCAAGCAGAAAGAGAGATGGAGAACAATAGGCCTTGCTGTCTGCTGTTCCAGACAATCTTTGTCAAAATGCCAGTCTTAACTCTCCCAGCCCTCTCCTTCAGGTCCCTAGTGTTTATTAGCATGCAAACATCAGGTCGATGCACAGAAAGGACTTTCACCACACCTAGAAAGGTTTTTTTCCCGTGCTATATGTCTATCTTTTTGCAGGAGTACACACAAATATCTTCGTATCTATATCTCAGGCAAGTTTTGCTTCTTTCACACGTTGTACCAGACAAGACTTGTTTCTCCACGTGGTTCATGTGACCTTGCTTCGAGTTTGGGCGTCAGGGTTTTCTAAGCTGTTAGCATCACCACCGCAACCTCAAACATCAGTTGACTATGTGACCTACCTGCTTCTTAGATGTCTGTAGAGTTAACTTAGCTGTCATTTCTACCGAGAACACTTTAACACTTTTTGTCTTTCTTCGAGTAATGAGCTGGAGACCCGTGTCATGTTATGTCATAGTTATATACAGTATAAATTAGTATCTACTACTAATGTTACACGCCCATTCTCACCTGTACACGGGCCTCAGTCAGGTCTGTCCTCAGTGCCAGCTGCTCACGTGCGTAAACATCTGGGTAGTGTGTCTTCTGGAAAACCTTCTCCAGCTCCTCCAGCTGGTAGCTGGTAAACGTGGTTCGATTACGCCTCTTCTTGCCTTTGTTGCTCTCAGCCTCGCTTTTGTCCAACGGGCTGGAAAGATCTGAGCCTGGTCGCTCGCTGGGCCCCTTGACACCAGTTTCCTTTAGGTTCAGGTAGCTGCCTTCCATCCCAGGAGGGTCCACACTTGAGGTCAACTCAGACTCTGTCAGGCCGCTGTTGTCTTTGCCTTTATGTATGACAGTAAGAAGAAGAAAGGGGTTTTAATCAGCTTTTTAGTTGTGTCGTGATTTTTTATTTTTAAACTCATGAAAAAAGCGTGAAAACTCAAAATCTTTTCGCATTTGAAGAAACTGAGGTATTAAAATCTAAGGTGAAGTATTTTCAGGCAAGCGTCATGCAAGTCAGAAATCAAACAACAATAACATTATTTAATTCCACTCTTGACATTATAGCTACTGCCTTGCGTCACTTTTGGTGAAACACTCCATGGTGCTTCACTGGTCAGAAAGCAGGTCTGCTCACCATCATGCTCTAACATCCACACCAGATGACAGTTACTTTATGCTTACATCACCTCTGTAATGTTTTATTTTAAGGTTCAAAGGCCCTGTCTGCATGCAGAGTCCAAAATCGGCAGAAAATAAATATGTTTTCCTGTTTGAAAGGTACGTCACTACACATTCGTGTGACCTGTGACACAACTCTCCACACACCGCTCTGCGCTCTCCCTCACATCGTTCAATCACGCCACCTGAAATCCGAGCCCCCATCATGGCTTGTGTATGGTTGGCCTTGTGTACGGGGGGGGTGACTGCTCTTACCCCACAGACTTACCCCTCAGATGTAAACAACATTGTGTTTGTCACCTTCAATTTCGAGAGCCTCCATTTTGTGACAGACCTGGCTCTGTTCCTGTCAGCACATGCAAGCTTTTTTGTTTCCTTTTAGGAGATGAAGAAAGCCGTCCCTTCTCCTTCAATAAACAAACAGCCGTGTGAATAAATAAGCTGAAGGGCTCTGGTTGCGAGCCAGAGAGAACAGAGCGCTCTGTCAGTCTGTGTTTGCGTTTCGTGCGCATGGGCACGGAGAGAGCCCTGTCCCCACTGCATTGGTCTGACACAAGTGCATAATGGTTTCCTCCACGTTAACAGACTTGTGAGCCTTGTGCAGCACCAGCAAAGCATTCACCTCCCAGTTCAGGATGATTAACTTAATAGTTCCGTTCTTATGCGTGTGTATTTCTGTTTGAAGTTATGAGCTGCACAGTAATGGCCTGTCATTCTCAGAAACCTGGTGCACAGAGGGAAAGAGAGTTGACATCTTGCGGCACTAGTGACTCAGTGAGCGACGTTTTTGAGGGTTTAGTAAGCTGACTGAGTAGTTTTACAGTGATGAAGCTAGGCGGTGGCTGTCTGCAACATGCCTGTTTGTTTTCATGGATTAATATGCATTTGGCCAGTGCGTCCCACAATGAGTTGTCACCAGTCATCCCTCCAAACTGCAGCAGCCCTCCCCTGCTCTCTGGCTCAGACTCGCCCTGACTGAGACTAATGAAACAACACAGCTTGCCCAGCTGGAGTTCATGACCTCATATCACTGTGGACCACCTGTCAGACACTCTTATAATCTCCGCTCAGGCAGATGTTCTGACATTACCCACCCCAGCTTTGGCCTCTCATGCTAAAGCTCTGTGCTTTTTATATTGTAAGTAGGAGCGTGGCTGACATGGAAGAAGTGAAATAACTTCTTCCATGTCAGCCACGCTCCTACTTACAATATAAGTTGCTGCTTGGCCGAGAAATGGCCAATCATGGAGGAGCCCTGTGTGGTGAGATGAGGCGGTTTGACATAAATGAAATGTGTGTATGGCTCATCCTTTTGCAAGGAATGTTGTGTATCACCAGCGTTAACAGCGAAATGTACATTTCCTAAAAGTGCTTTACCTGAGTCACCGTCTTCCTCGTACACCAAACCAATCTGCCTTTTGTCTGTCACGCTAACAACACAAAATCCTTGGACACAAACATCTTTCAGTCTTCCTGCATGCTGAGCTGTTTTTTCTGCGTACAGCCATCATGCAATGCTTTCTTTATGGAGCCAAGATTCCACCGCCTTGGCGCCATTTTTTTTTTCTTTGTCTTTTTTTCTAGCCTTTGGAGGAACATGTTTTTCACTGTTGTTCTGCCTTCAGTGTGTATCTCTTTATAGAAAAGCAAAGAGGATCATTGGCTAATTCTGCAATTTGCCAAGTTCATTTCTGACAGGCCACAGACCTCTTCAGTTAGCCGGGGTCACATGTTTACTAGGGTCACCAATTTAATCACCGCTGCAAACAGAGAGAAAACATCAAAGTGTAATTTAACTGGTTGTAAAGCAACAAGGCACCCTCTCAGTTTTTTATGGAATGGGACAGGGAGGGTCAAGTGAAGCCAAATAAAAGAAACACTATAAATTAGTAACCTGGGGAAGGGTTAATGACCAAACACTAACTACGGAAGGGAATGCTTTTAAACAGAGTGCCCGAGATGTTCTCTCAAAGCACGTAAAGCTGACGGCCGTTTGAAATATGGTTCCACATAACACATCTTTTATGGTCCAAATCAAGTCGAATATTCAATTGGTTCTGGTCCCCAGTAGGTGACAATTAAGTTCATATTTACTGTTGACGTGTCTTTGGCTGGATTATGTTTTTCATAGCACACTTCATGTTGTTTCCTCAGTGAAAGGGAGGCTCCCAGATGTTCCTGAGGAGAGATCGATGCCAGCAGCTCACACAGGAATGCATATTCCGTGGGAAACCAAAAATCTCTCTGTTGAGCATCAGCTCCTGATAAATTGACATGATCATTATCCCACTACTGTACATACACTGTCATATCACAGAGCTCGTCCTATCATTTTTTAATACCAGATGGTTCTTGTTATTATTATTGTAATTGTTGTCCTGTTTTCTTGCCATATAAAAATTCATTTGAATGGATGATGCCAGTCAACGGGGGTGTTTATCATATACATGATAATCAGCATCTCCTTTTCTGACTCTTTCAGCAGTGAACGGGTACAATCCCTCAGCTCCCTCGGTTCTGACCAGTTGCATAGCAGAAATACGTTTTCAAGAGCTATTAGCGGTATTTCTTTGGTATCATAAGAGTTTTGTAATGAAGGATGGAGCTTTTACCTAAATGACTCATGGTCTTTAAATAAAATGTGCTATTAATAGGTAACAACCACTAACTAGCCTCCCTGTCTATCAGTGTGAGATTCATCTGACATTAAATCACGCTGCGATAAATGTGAGGAGGCACTAGAGCTTGAGTTTGTGCTGCCTAGTGATGATTTAGACCATTTCTCATCCCTGTCTTTAATACGTCATATATCAAACAAGACAAATGAACCACATTCCTTTGCTGAAAGCAAGCTGAAAAACAGATAAAGGACTATTATTGATTTTTTTGTTTTTTTTCCCAGATTGCAGCATAATAGTCTATTGTAACATTCAACAGATAATACCTCTTTATATCCAAATACTTTGTGGCCGGGTCTGTTATATATCGCAGAGGTCTTACAAAGATTAGATGTAGCTTACTGTCTGCATAGAGAGGAAGTGAATTTAGAGACTCTGAACACTCCCGAGTTCAAAAGCGTACGTTAAGAAAAAATGCCAGCTCTTTTAGAACAACTGTATGTAGGCAGGTAAATGATGTGGCTAAAAGAAAAGACCACTGCTGCCTCGCTAACATTTTTGGAGAGCAGAAGAACAATAAACAAATAAGGGTAGGAACAGCAATGAGCAGAAACAAAGGACTTTCTCATTCATGAAGTTTTTTTCCTTTCTGAGTTCCACTTTTAAACCATCATTACATTGAAACGAGGTAAGAATTCACCCTTTCAAGTGTTCGCATGGAATATTCTCACTGATTCTAGTCAAAAGACACATGATCACAGGTCATCGCTGTGGCATTTCCTAATTGTTAACATGGACTCAATGTGTTAGTCATCATCACAAATATCCACGCATATCCAGTGACATCACTTCCCTGAGCCTCTTTACATGAACTTTGAGTGCTATATTTTGACAGGATGCTTTGAAAGCGATGCCAGAATAACTGAGGTCTTGTTTTGGTTTCTTACACTGAGAAAAATGTCTTATATATCACAGAATGCTTGGATATCCCACTGGGGGACGGATGGGTCATTGGAAATGCATCTACTGACTCGCCTTTATTTTGTAAATGTGTACTCAACATGAAAGTGTCTTTGGTTGAAGAGAAATGGGATTAGGTGCAATCAGCACTTAGTAAGTACCAGTTGTTACTGAACACTACAGTACGCATCAGCGATACAGGGTGTAACCTCAACCACAGGCCTCTAAGCAGACACCGCTCTACTGATTCAACTGACGTCGTAAATATAGTGTCAGCATGTTTGTTTTTTTAACACTATATGGCTTTCCCATGTCAAGAATTGTGTTTATGCAGATATTACTCATACTTCTGCAGAGGCAAACTCACTTTCTAATTTATTTGGTGCGCGTAGCAAACCACAAAACATGCCGTGTGACGCTACAAACCTGTGTTAAATTGTAAATTGTATTGGCTTTTTAAGACTGCAGACTGTCACGTCCTCGTGTAGCTCAACATACCTCAAAACAAATCAAGTCCATACCTCTCAAAAAAGATGCAAATATTTTAATCTGATATTATGATGATGGTGGGTTATTGCATTGCAGGAATGTATGTGCGTTGTCCTGCAACGTCTGCTTTACGTGAGCCTAATAAAGGGAGTGTGTAGGTGCGTCTCATATAGTTCTGTGCACTGCCACACAAACTGATTTCTCCCGAGTCTCCCAAATCATTACCCAATCCTCTGTGTTCGTTTCTGACTCATTGCTTATTTGCAGAAGGTATTGGTGAGGCAGGGTTATGTAAACCAGTGCCGCTTTGTCATCTCAGGGACTCTGTAGCTTTGGAAAGCTGATGTTTGGGGAGTATGAATAATAACCATAGGAGTCAGTAATGCACATCTGCCTTAGATTAATGTAGACCTCTCCTGCAGTGCTGACTTGCATTCCTCTGCCCTCGATCAGCTCCAGGGGTTTTATTTCAGTCGGTGCTGTGAGAGCAGGTAGACGGCTCCATCCCCGTCCTCGGAGTGGGACAGTCTCACGGACTGCCACGCGTTTCAGAGCAAAACGCCTCCAACCTCACTGCTGATTCACAGATCTATTTTTTTTTAATTGCCACAAAATTCCTAAACACTAATTATAAATTTTTATTTTTCAAATGAACTTGAAAATATGCACGGTATATTGCATTTGAATTAAAAACTTGAATTCAAAACCATCACATTTAAGCTTGTAAATTCTAATCGTCTTCATACTCATACTGTGACGATCCGGCAGCTTTGGAAGAAAAATTATTTCAAAAACACAAATTGGGAAAAATCAATCATTGACAGTAATTCTTGCTTTTCCTCTTCTTGAGTTAGCAGTGAAAACAAAAGGCTGTTGTGGGCTTTCTGTTTTGTTTTGTTTTTTAAAACACTGCCTTAAGATCCCTAGGAAAAACTCACAACATTTAGTTGCCATGAAAACAATATCACAGCTGAAGTGGCCACATAGAAAAAAAAACCCACTGAAATGAGTTTTGTCATTAAGACAATGATATAAATCATAAACTTTGAGCAATATAACTGCCATTGAAGACCACACATAACAGCAAAAGCCTGTTGACGCCTGAGGCTTTGGCAGGACCCCAAGTATCCTCCCCAGAGCCATGGAACCTTCATCTGGCTGCAACATTTGCAGTAACAACATTGGAGAGAACTTCGCAAGTAGAGCATGTTGCATCTAATGATGGAGCTGAGATGGTTCTGTCAATGCACTTGCCAAATCACTTCACTTCCATCTATGTAAGGGTGCATGGTGCTCTATTCTGGTTGAAGGCTTTGCGCTCACGCTCCAAAAAAAAAAAGAAAAAAAAGTGACAGCTTGAATTAAACAGTGATTCAAATCAGATGAACACTTTACTTTGAACTTTATAGATGTATTTTGGCCAAGTGTGGAGATGGCTACTGCACAAAAAAATATACTACAGGCCTGAGTGTTTCCCACTGAGCAACTTTAATACTTTTACAATGCAGCATGAATTTCACATAAACACGATCGAATACTGACTGTTTTATATTGGGTTTGTCTTTTTTTTCCCCCTCCAACTGTTTTGTAATTACTGTGTGTGCTTTCCAGCGTCAGTCGCTGGTGTAAATGTTGCAGGAGAAGGTTCTGGACTAACTGTGATCCGATGCGTAAAGATTCAACAGTGACTATCAAACCACTTTTTTCTTCGGTAACATCATCTACAAATAATATTGAAGATGATAATACATTTCCCCGAAATATAAATCTGTTAGTCGTACATAGTACATATAAAATAGTTGAATTTAACAGATTTTACAGGACTTCCTTGTGACCCAGAGTTTTATTTAATTTTTAAGCTCAATATTATGGTAATGTTAGGTGATATGGTGGGTTTTCTGTTAAATTCTGCAATGTACTTAAAAGTCAGATCGTGACATTTTCACGCCAAGGTTCTGATTTAGATTTAGTGAAATCTCTTACGCCAGGCTGTGGCCTGCTTGAGTCTTCTGAAAGCACGGACGTGTGTATTTTATTTGTTACGTGGCTTAAATCATGATGTGGAATCAGTTGCGCCAATTATAATTGAATTCGACTACTGTTTATCGTTTAATTTGTCAGAGCAGCCCTCGAGATCGTTCCTCCTGGATGTTTATGTGCTTTTAAAAATGCTCTGTCAATCAAGAGCGACTCATAAGGGCTCCGTCTGCACGAGAGGCAGAGAAGATGGAACACTCCGGTGAGACAAGTGATGCTGCGCTGCACGTTTTCATTTCACCAGTTCTTCGCATCCAAACAAATGAAACCGCAGACAAACATTTGACATGGACACTCGAATTTAATTGAAATGAACTCCACATCGAACGAATCCTGGCACAGTGTGTTCCACAGTTGGAATATGCCGTTCATACCAAAGTTTCTACTGCCTGTGGAATGTTCTCCCCGTCTAAACTCATCTTACACGTCCCGTGAACTCACCATAGCAGGGCAGGAGCGTCCCGTTGTGTCCGCTGTCCGGGTGCTGCTTGCTGCCTTCGGGTGGAGTTTTGCAGGTCGGCCGCTGCATGAAGAGCTGGTACTTGTTAAAGCTGGCCTCCTCAGCGCCATCCAGTGACTGGCAGTCCGGCTGGAAAGGGCTCCGGGACTTCTCTCCGTAAGCCTGCCCTTTGCCCGGAATGTACGACGGGCTGTACTTGCTGTCGGTCGGGGTGAAAGTCCTGAACGGGTTGGTCTGGTGGTCCCTGGCTTGAGCAGCAGATGGGCTATAATATGAATCCATCGATGTCATATCGCAGTATGAGACGCACGTATCTGCGTTCATACCTAAAAAAAAAAAGTTATATTAGGGGTGGAAAAAAAGCAGCCTCCACACGGTTCTTCCTCTCCTCCCCTTCTGTGGACAGCAGATAGAAACTCTGCCTGCGCTGACACTCATGCACACACACTCTCACGCTGGAGCATCTGGGACTGGTTAGAAGAGAATCAGATGTTTTCCAGAGACTGAACAAATGCTAAAAGCCCCCTGAAGGTTTGTCGGGGTAGAGAGATGCCTTTGCTGGAGCTGATGCCGCCTCAGTAGCCTTCAGTGTGTCTGACACACAGCACTCCGGCTTCGGGCTCCGCACACATGTGAAGGAGGCCCACACCGAGCTCAGCCCGCTATTATGCAGCCGGGGACAGATGGGAGGTCAAACTCAGAAGGGGCAAAGCTTTTTTTGGTAAACACGAGGGGAGACACAACACATGACATTAATGTAATTAGGGGATGAATGGAACAGCTTTAATTCCTTCAGCTGCACGGAGGCAAAAAAAAAAAAAAAAGAAGACTTCTCACGACGTTCTTTATTGTCAAATTGTCTAACATTTGCTTCCATCTTCACAGTGATGAGCTGTGTTTTTTTGTGTTGTGTTCGAAATGAAAGAATAAATATCAGGATCAAGACAGGAATTTGGAGCAATAACAGCGTCTAAAGTCGGGCTTAGATATTGTGGAAATATTTTCTTTGTGTAATTATTTTAGACTCTTATTTAACCAAACAATATAATCTCTGAGCAGGAGCTGGTGTGATGAGCCTCACCCCGAGAATTGGAAACGACTTTTAGGCCTGTTGATGTGAAATATTACATTAATGATAAACCATTAAATGCTGATTAAATGTTTTGGTTTTGAGGTCGTTTGGCAGCAACCGAGGTCATTTATTTCTAAGTAATAAGCGTCTGGATTAAATCGGCTGGAGCGCGTTTAAGGAAACAAGATGTTCCTTTATGTGTGTCTGTGCTCAAATTGAATAACTTGTCTCAAATTACGTCCTTTAATTTTTCTTTCTCCTGAAGACACTATCGGGATTTAGAGGTCAATGGCTTAATATCAACAAACACCACTTCAAACAAATGAGAAAAATACGTACAGCGTTTTTCTGACACAGTTGGATTATAAATTAAATGTTGAACTGTTTGGCAATTAATTCAATTCTACGATAAATTCAGTGTTGTAATTTTGGTTTTATCGGTATTATTATTAGTAGTAAGTAGTAACTAATAATAATAATAATAATTATTATTATTATTATAAAACGAAATAATTCACATTGTCTGCATTGTGGCTGGAATACAGTTTTGTTTTTTTTAAATGAAGTTGAAACTCACTCGCCGTTTTCCCCTCATGACGATTCAATTATAAACAAACACCAAATGAGTCTTTTTGTTGCACTTGTATATTATAACAGGCGTCATTTGCAGGACCGTCTGCCACAGGAGGTTTGGCTTTTTAATGATTAATAAAACTGATACAACAAATGATTTGGAAAGTGTGCGTGCGTGTGTGCGTGTTAAGCCAAAGCGCCTCTATCCAGCTGGAATGCCCGTCAAGTTTAATTTCTCATTGAGTTGAAGACACATTTTGTCAATTTAAAACGAAATTTATCATTTTGTAAATACATACCTGCATACACAGAGTTTATTGGTTTGGGTCCACAGCACGTGCGTCTCCTGGCACCTCTCTTACTGCGCAGAGGGTCGTTAACGAGACTTGTGGTTCTATTCTTCAGTGGTTTGTGGGTATGTGTCTCCTGTTCCTATTTTTAATTTTCAGTTGGGCTGTAAAACACATCGACCTTTTGTTTGGTCACTGAGAGAACTTCAGTTTGTGGTTTTTTTAATATGAGTTTTTTAATATTAGAAACGTTGAAAGTGTCAAAGCGTTCAAATGAGGTGCAAGTAATGTGGTTGTGTGTGTGTGTGTGTGTGTGTATACACAGTGTATATATATATATATATATATATATATATATATATATATATATAGAGAGAGAGAGAGAGAGAGAGAGAGAGAGAGAGAGAGAGAGAGAGAGAGAGAGAGAGAGAGAGTGTGTGTGTGTGTGTGTGTGTGTGTGTGTGTGTCCTTAATTAAAAGTTCATCTGTGATCTGTATCCTCTTCAACCCTGCAGTACAGTATGTGCATTAATGCTGGTCAGTCCTTCAACAAAAAGATTTCTTTTGGTGGACATGATCGTGTGTTCTGATTTTAGTTTTTGTGCAAATGAAAACAGGCCCATTTACACTGAAAGCAAATTGAAAATGTAAAATAGTGTGTGTATGTGTGTGACTCGTTTTAATAATAACCATCCTGTAAGAAATGCCAGCACAACATTTTAGAGATCAGAGTGTCTCAATAAAAAAAGGATAAATGATCAGTGAACAAGTGAGTGACAGGCTTCTGTTGGACATGTATGTCCAGCATGTGTGCAGTCCTCCCTTCACTTAATACAAACCATTCCCCTGCTGCAGGCAAAAGTCTCAGCTGTCACAGATATACATCGCTCATGCATGGCGTGCTCTCTAAAAGCTTTCCACTAAATGGCGACTTGTCTATTTAACTTCCAGCGGGGACCATGTCCAGGTATGCGCTGCTGAGGGGACAGGCTCTCCCTTGGTGCAACAGCTCAGAGCCTCTGGGGTTTATGTTGGCATCAACCTCATGTTGCTGCAGTAGGGTCCCTGCAAACTCTCGTATGAGAGGCATGATGAGGTGGGTAATGGGCTGGAGAAAGTGCTTTTGGTTAAATTTTCTGTCTCAGCATATAAACTGTGACTTTGAAAAGAACCCAAGATGTTGCTGAACAACCATTTTAGCTCATGATTAAACTTTATAGCCTTAATTTGCTTGTACGGGTGGAAGAGAAGCTGCATAGTTAATTGAGTGCTTGACTTGAACCTCATTCTCTGATGCCCGGCTGGCTCTCAGGAGGGAATTTTAAGTAATAAGAGGAATGCTGAGAATTCATACAGCAGCTGAGACTTCTTAGCTGGGCAGCACATCATGGCTGCAGCTTACACTGGCACTCTGTCGATGGTCCCAAGTCTATTTTGGTGGTAACGTTTCTCATCATCTATTTATGGTGCGTTGATCTCTGTCACAGCATTGTCTTCTCCATGTGTCCCCCATGTGTGATCTAGCAGCAGGTTTCAGGTCCCCAGCAATTCAAACATGTGTCACTCTTTGTTGTCTGACTGTCACTGTCACTGAAGAACGTGTCATATGTGAATTTAGAGAGATAAATGTGAGGTTAAGAGACACAAGCAGCATGACAAATGCTGTGCGGTCTGATATGAAGTTCATGATGTGGAACAAGTACGCTTTGCAGTGCATATACTGAATTTTTTTTCACCATCCCTTGAGACTATTTTCACAAATAGTACAAAAAAAAAAGTTAAGCAGTCTATAAAATGGTGGAGATTTGAAGCATGTCAGTCATCATTCCCAAATTTCACTATGACATCAAACGGCACTTAAATAGATAGAATAGTTACTTACTTACTTTTGTCCACAAATCAACACTATTTAATGGAGAAACCAGAAAATATCCACATTTTAAATGCATGATTCCTAGAACTTCATTTCAAGAATGATGACTTGTGTGCCAAAATAGTTTAAACAACATCAGTTAAGCTCTTGCTGGGTGAAGGACAAAACAGGGAAGCAACAAGACACGGTTGGACTCCAATTTGACGTCTCTTGCGGCAAAAGTCCAGCACTTGTTGGTCCAGTCCATCATTGCAGCGTACCTCCTAATGTGGACTTAAACACAACATCACATTACTTTGTTGGTCTTGACAGACATGTTGATATGTAACGTATGTTCGGTTGACATCACTGAACTTATTGGTATCTGTGGTTTGCACAAGCATAAAAACTGGCCAGTGTTTGCAGCTGGCGCCAACGCTCTGTGGAATCCTTGAGCTTTCAGAGAAGTGGGAGACATCTTGTGTTCAGCAGCTCAACATTTGAAATATTTGTATATTCACAAAGACTGTATTTTTCATTTCATGGAAGGGGGAGAGGTGGCCATGAGATTCTTTTTTTTATGTCAGCCACAAATGTTTCTGTATTTACAGAACATCTTAAAAATGAAGGCTATGTCTTAACACTGCTTGACGATTCCATTTTGTAAGATAATGAATGTGTTGACTTGGTCTGTGTGTGTGTGTGTGTGTGTGTGTGAGTGTGTGTGTGTGTTTTCAACCACACATTGTGATGTCCCACCTGGATTATGGCGTTTTGGCTGTCCCCATCATGCCTCTAGATATGACCATATTTGGTCAAGGGCGGAGCTACAGTGCAGAAATCTTCCAGGGACAGGAAACTGGAGGAGCAACCTGTCAGTCACGAGGTAGCCTGGCTCCAACATCTTCATCTATTTTACAGCAAAAGCAAGGAGACTTGAAACTGTTCATCCAACCCTTGATCTACATCTGCCTGTAAAAATACATTAACTCTTTAAAACACATACATTCTGGCTATAGTCTCCAGCTGAATTTGAGAAATCTGTCCAACCTGTGAAAAAATCCCCCCAAAAAAACCCTTCACTTCCTTTCTGTTCCCTTTGATTTGTGAGGAAGGGGGTTTGACAAATGATGCACACACCCTGTTTGTGTGTGACAGATCCACCAGATTTTTATATGTAGCTTTAAATTGGTTTCACATGAGGCACACTGCATCAGCGGATTCTCTGATCAAATTAAGCAGCGAGGGGGGCAGAGAAAAAAGAGGCAGCGGTTGTACTGATGTATAATCCAATAAACAGGACCAAGCAGGGCAGACAGAGGGGATGCTGTATAGCCGCTCAACTTTATATCTGGTTGAGCCGGGACTTGTCAGCCCACGAGTTAGAGACTGTCAGGAGTGAACATCTATTCATCATCGCCCAGGATCCATTCAAACTGTATGAGATCAGACCGGGGCTCCGCAGGGGGGGGCTCCACACAGTTGCCAGGGTTGCTCAGCGAAAAAATATTACGTTGGTTGTCAAGTGGAAATCTTAAATAATTGCCTGGATGTGAATCATTAGGCAAAGGTATAGATCAAAGATACAGTTCAGACTGACATGTTTGTGAATGAGTGATGTGAAGCATCAATTTGTGATCTGTGTTTGTAACTTATCCATCATCCCACTGGCATCCAGGGACCTTACAAAACTAAGCACTAAACCTCGGGGTGTGAGGGCTTGGTGGGGGGGGCGTCTGTGACTGAGAGGAGGCCCCACCATCTCACTGAGGAAGGATATAGAAAGGAAACAGATTTTATTCTAATGTTTCAACTAAAACATAAAGGTCTGTATCTGTTTTACAACACGGGGCGACACGGTGATATCGATAGTCAGCATTGTTGGCTAGTAGAGAGAAGGTCCCTGGTTTGTCCAGGGCGTAGCTGTAGCAGGAGATGATGATGATGATGATGATGATGATGATGTCTGTTATAATGGAGCTGAACCAACCAGTCAAATAATGATTCACCAGGATCAACGTGGATCCTTTTGTTCTGTTTTCTCTCCCCTCTGACGGCCGTGAAGTTTCGCTGTTTTTCTAGAACAGAAGAGGACATTGAGAACATTGTTACACCTGTTTATCTGTGTGTCGCTCTGAGCGTCATAAATCCAGACTGGATTCTCTGTTAACGTGCCAACCAGTAGTTTCCGACTGACGACCGTACTGACAGTGTGCCGATCCCGTCTCTTTGTTGACATGTATCAGTGCGATTGCACAGTGTAGACTGTTGTTACTGGGTTTAATATTCACCTGTAGGCATATAATCAAGACAGCCAAGTCACCTCAAAGGAACACACAACGTGTTTGTAACGACCGAGCGCTAACAGGAGATCAAATGCTTGCAGCTTGAATGTGGAATGAATTTATCACCCTGCAGTGTTAACATATTCATGGAGGCGCCTCGCTGTAATAACATAAAAACTGAAGCAGCTCTCGTGAATGTTCAAACACGGGACATATGGAAGACCTCAGAGCGTGAACACGTGCTGCAAATATCACATACACACGCACACACACACACACACACACACACACACACACACACACACACACACTGCTGTCCAAAAGATGGAGCGTCTTGGTGGTGTTACAGGTCCATATCGAGCACTGGCAGATCACAGCTATCTTCAGTCTGAACCTGAGGGAGATCAGTCACTGCAAACAAACATGGGAGAAAATGAAGATAATGAGTCTCTGTGAATGCTGTGCAAATTGATCGCAGGCAAAAATGATACCTTGTGCCAAGCATTCTGAAAAGATTACACTGGCATCCTGAGAGAACATTGCTTCTTTGTTTCCAAATCACAACAAGAGACAGTGACAAAGGCTTTTAGATGCCACGGTTTTCCACTTATGCTCCTAAAATGACTGTAGTCCAATGGTTGCCCTCATTTTCCTTCACTCGGAGTATTTGTCACCTTTGACAGGTGAGAAAGCTTTGTAACATAGCTGCTCCTCAGTGTTTTCATCCATTCATCCATTCACATCCAGTGCTCTAGGTCCTGAACAAGGATGTAAAGTGCTCTTTTTTCAATTATACTTCACATTTACCGTATATTCATCATGCAGTCCACCCATTATGAAGTACACGTCAGGCATTAATAAGAAGATAGGTGTGCTGATTGTGTTTATCTAGTGAAAAATGACCTCCTTTGATTGGATTTCTGTCCAAACAGTGTAACCGGCCTTTGTTGTCAGTTTGTGGAGGCTTGCAGCGCAATAAAAACACACCTTGAGCTTTCCTTTCTCCGCTTAAATGCAATCTTTGTTATTACTGGCGAGGACAGAGAAGTCTCCAATGTTCTCATAGATATTCTAACAAATCCACAAATATCAGCCACTGCTGTCATATTCAGACCATTCAAGGTAATGGCCAAAAACACTGCAGTGCCATGTCTTTTTAGCCAGGTTTCCTCTCTGCCCGTTTGATACAGTTTTAGTATGTGTTTGCATTGTAACAGAACACCATGTGTGTGTTGACCCAGCCTGATCTTCCCACAGCAGTGTCTGAACCATGCTAGGCGATGTGCACGGAGATGCAGGACCAAAACAAAACAAACGGGTCCAAGGGAACTTGTCTGTCGATCCAGGGTTCAGCGCAGCCACACAGGGCTCAACGAGGACTCATATCTAGATGGGGAAAGAGCCACATTCCCCTGAAATGAGCTTCTCCGGGATGAAAGCCTTGTGTGAGCTCCCCAGATGACCCACGACCCTGTCTGTATTTGTGCAGGGGGGGGGGCCCTGATCCTGGGTTCTCTGCCTCCCTGCCAGGATCCTGGGGAGTCAGGTTGGGGTGGCCAGACAAGCCCACCATTCTGCCCTCTGGTGTTTTGCTATTGGGGTAAATAAAAACCCTCAGATGAGCCGGCACTGTCACAGCGGTAACCTTTCACCCCAGGAGTTTCAGAGGTGGGCCATAGGAGGCCGTTCCTGGAGCGCCGAGCTATCCCGTGTCAGCGTTTGCAGCGCAGTAATATTTCAACAAGTATTCAGCTCTATTTTCCTTCAAAACACAGTTTGAGATTTTAATATTGGCTGCAAATCATACACATCTGAGTTCAAATCACAGTCATGTGATTCTAGCATAATGCACAGGCAGCATGATGTCCACATGTCAGCTGCCAGTAGCTGAGAGGAGCAGTGGTGTATCAAACCAAACTCCAGAAAGTCGAATATCTGTGAGGAGGCGAGGAGAGAAGCTGTCATCAGACACCTTCCTTGCTTCTTTTATCTCAGCCAGGAATGGCGTGATGACACAGTCCCACACTGAAAGGGGCTGAGATGCAAATCCACAGGTCGTCCACAGTGAGTTGGTATCCTAATGGTGATACTTCTTTTTTTTTTTTCCAAGCTTAAGCTCCCTGCACACTAGGATGCTCGTGCTAACCTCTGCCCCGTCCCTTAGGCTTCGCAGGATGTCAGCGTCAGCCCCAAACACACTCAATTACAAACAAACACAGATGCCCTGAATTCCACTTTCACTTGAAACAGTTGTCTGACCCCGTTTCCCCTCTGTTCATGTTACCTCTGCCTACTCACCCCCTCGGGCCAGAGTTAATCCAATAGAGAGATGACTTGAAAGGAGGTTCAACAGGAAGACGTGGTGGGTGACTGGTGACCAACCCAGCATCATATTCCTCCCTCAATATAAAGTTATTATTATTTCTGTTACCTCCTCTTCCTTCCAGCTCCGCAGCTTCAGTCTTCTTGGTCTTTTCTGTATTTTTCTCAGCGGCCTGCTTTTCACACACCAGTGTTTCATGACCTGTCATGATGGGATGATGAAGTAAATATTTTGGAGTTCCCGCTGGCACTGATGGCGCTAGTGGAGGTGTAACGATGTGCTGTCGTCTTAACTTGGTTCCCTCATCCACCCACATTTCTACCACACACCAATGTTTGTCTGACTTTCCCCTCATATACCTGAATTTCTCTCACACCCACCTTTCCATTTTTCATGTGAGTTTCCTTCACGCACACGCCTGACGCTCCCTCATACATCTGACTTTGCCTCCTTCACCAGACCAGACCTTATACACACCCATGTTTCCCTCACCTACGTTTCCATTTTACACGTGAGTTGTGTTTCCCCCCCAACACACACACACCTGACTATCCCTCATGCACCGGAACCTGGAGCCCACCAACAATGTAACAAGCCACCAACAAGCAGCGATGTGACACGATGAAAACTCCCTCAGCTGCATTCCACTGAAAACTCTTTTTCCAGTCCCTCCAAGTCACACAAGGACACATGCAATCCTTTCCCCGCTCATGCCACTTTCATTATCTGTTTTTTTTTTTCTTTGGCACTCCGTCACTCCAATTCTTTCTGAGACTTTTAGGACCACAGACTGGCCTTTGTAGCAGTATACCAGGAGGCAATATCCGGATTGGGTTTTGTGGTTGCACCATTAAATATCCTGACCAAGGGATTTGGTGTGTTAGCTCTGCAGCTCGCCCAACCCAAGTCACATTAGAACATACGTTTGGCCCACTTGACCTGTCTGTCACAAAAAGATCTCTCACAAAACTCCCTCTCACTTGTTCACTGCTCTGTAACGGACTATTTATGACAATCCCAGCATGATTAGTCGTCTTACTGTTCACCTGCCATTTGGCAGTGTTGCTGCTTCAGATGTATGTCGATGGATGGTCTCATGGTTCCTGTGCATCTCAGGCTCCCAGGTAGTTGCTGACCCGACAGCCAGTTGCCTCCCCGAGACAAACAGAGCCGTACTCATCCTCCTAATTGTCAGGAATGTCCTCACTGAGGAAAGAAAGAGGCTCTTTCACAGGACACTTAATCAGAGTCATGCTCCCTGCACTTACATTTGGAGGACATTTGTTGAACAACTTCCTTGTCTTCTTTCAAATCAGGCTGCGTCCTCACTCCTCCAGGAAGACCACAGGGTAATGTTAGTTCACAGTCATGTCAGTGTCCCCCTGTCTCTAATCCGGTCACGACCGCTTCCGACGCCTTCTTGTTTTCATTACCTCCACCACGAAGGTGATGTTCTCACCATGTAGGAGGATTAGGCAACATCTACAGGACAGATTTTCCATGAAAGGGGAGGGGTGGACCAGGGGCCAAGGAAACAAGAACCTATTAAAAGATAAAGACATTTCATAAGTCTCTCGGGGAAATTTGCATGAACCTTCCACGGTGGAGATATTTGCTCCTCAGTGTCATTCAAATGCTTCATTTCATTCATGGCTTGAGAGTCTGGGGAAGAACTCCCCAAATAAAAATGGCTATTGTGGCAGCATTTAAGACAGAAAGTAGACTAGTGAACTTGTGTGCAGTGACATATATTTGCAGAATGTTTCCGACTTACACTGCAAATATGAATTTAAAGTGGAACTATATTTTCAGACATGAAAAACTCCATCTAGTATTTATGTTCTTGTTTGTATGAATACAGTATTTTGAGATATTATTTCACATATTATATTGCCTTAGTAATTGTGTTCTGTTTGACAAGATCTGATGCCAAGTACATTTTTTTTAACACAGTGTCAGTCATAGATAGAATGTCAGGAGCTCAGCATCGATTGCAGCTTCATTCGCTTTGTGCTGATCGTTTGTGGCTTCAGATTGTGACCTGCCTCAGTTGCAGTAGTCATCCTTTGTTCCAGTAGTCTGAAACAATTAGACTAACAAAGCCTTACGACATAGAACTTGAGAATCGCCGGCCTCTGCGCTCATTATTGTGCAGCGTACTGTAAGTTTATAGGTCCTCTGGCACAGCCTGAGAGGGTGTAGTCGAACCTTTCACAATATGACAGTTGGCAAGTTGGCCCACCAAACATTAGACACACATGTTGAATAATACACTTGTCCATACTCGTTTACCCAGATTGCTTCCACAAGGGACCTCCGAAAATATTCAGACATTTCTACAATCCTGGATCGAAGGTTCACATTTTTTTGAACACATCTGATAACGAGTCTTGACTTTCTAATCCTACTGGCAGCTTGTGTCCCTTTGGTTTAATGAGCCATATTCTGCAGAATTTAGCTCCTCTGGGGTCTTTGATTCACTGAGTATGGAACAGACGATGTGATTTATAGGACTATTTCCCTGCATCATAGGAAAACTGTGGCAGGGACGTTTTCCTTTTCTTTATTATAAAGCCAGCCACTTCCTGCCAAGATGGGGCAGACTGACAGTAAACACTTCTGTGGATGTGGGACTAATGGGTCCACATGTGGTGATGTACCACAGTTCCAAATAGTTTCACAATTCTGTGTCACAGCTTTTTTCAGGCCTCTTAGCTTTGGTTGCTGAGAAGCCATTGATCACATTGTGTGTCTTCGCACACAGTGCAGCTGGCCATGCTCATGCTCATGAAGAAACTAAATATAGACAACTGGCACCGGTGTCACATACATTTTTCCAATTTTGCAGCAATTTCACCGTATGTGACTTGCTAACATTTATATGCTTCGACTCCAAAATGAGACCTCGCTGACCATCGTTAAATACACACACACATGCACACACACACACAAAAATCACGGTGGCATAGAAGACCCCACCGCCATCCAGCTTTTCTTTGGTGTAATTGCAGTGCGCCATCAGCCGCAAAGCACACAAGCATAAATGCAGATGACGGCGTAGGACACTCAGGGTGGGTGCAGAGCCACTCTCACACTGACTCGACAGAGAAGTGTAAATCAGATGCTAGCTGTTGGAAATGATTCCCAGAACTGTTTGGAGAAAATGCTTCCCAAATAAAATAGTAACTGAGATGTTTTTTTGCGGTTGATCGCACTCTAAATATAGTGACTCACATGGCAAACACAAGACATGACAAGGCCATTAAACCTGCAAAATGCGTGCATGTTTCTTGAGATGGGCTGCCAAGACAATTACAGCAGAGGGGTCCACGCAGGGGCAATCAGGGCGCGTGACTGAGGCTGAAAGGTAGTAGCATTGATGGAGAGTGGAGGACAAAGGATCCACTCACCCGTTCTCTTTTGCTTTACGCCTGAAATTCACGCACATTGCCCTTCGATTGCTTATTGAATTACGTCTAATCACTCAATTAAAGTCACATGGAGAGGCATCATCCGTTGTCTATACTCAGCCACTGACTGGATAACGGGTGCTGTGTTGCTGCTCGTGGGAAGTACCAAAACAAGATGTCTAACATTTTAGAACTCTGTCTATGACACACTGGCTCAAGTCCGTTTTGGTGGAAATGCCCCATCATGGCTGGAGATTTGACTTTTTTTTGTAGCTGTGTGGCATCACGTTGAATGTCTTTTTTATATTAATTAAGAAAATGCCCAAGCATGTTTTTTTTATTTTATGGATGTGTCAGAGCAGCCATGTCTGAATATAACACTGAAATTGTGCAAATGAACACCTGGATTTCTCATTAAGAGGTGTGGAATATCATCTGGTTGGTCTTACTTATATTAAGGTATCGGTCCTCTTGTCAGCTTCCATGTATGAGTTGTATGTACATTGTACATGTATGTATGTAATGTATTTTTGAAAGAAAGTCTCTTCTGTAGATTTGCTACAGTATGCACATTTTAAAGGTTTGTGCCGTTTGAATTAATGTGGAATTTATTTTCTGCATTCATCTGTCATGAGAGCTGACACACTCTCGTTTATTTTTATTTTTTTCAAACATTTAAAACATAATCAAGCACGTTCTCTGTTGGATTACCAGCTGATATTGTCAGGTCTGAACAGTATATTTGCGTTTATCACGCTGATCAGAAATCACAGGGGTAGGTTAATTAGTTAATCACAGAAAAGGGAACACTTTTTGGCACAGTTCCTCGTGTATGTCTAAGGCCTTATGCCGGGTCACTTCCAAGGTTTCCTTAATCTACAAAAGTTCCATGTGGAGATCTTCTGTGGCTGGAACCGCTTGAGTGTTGAGAGGCAGCAGTGAGTGAGGAGGAAATGGGGTCTGGCATGTTGACTCAGGGGTAAATCCCCCTGGACTTCTCAAAAGGCTGCTATTAGAGTTTAATCACCCTGCAATCGTGGACACACTCCGAGGCAGCGAGGGATGAGTGATGAGCATGAAACATACAAACTTAAGGAATCAGCTCATGAAGAAGCTGCAATGTGGAGTGATGAGTGCGATCCCCTGACGATCACGTGCTTCTTTTCAGACTTTACGTAAGAATGTTTTGGATGATTCTGTTCGTTTGTGAAATCATCATATTACACTGGCCTCTTCCTTCTTGTTTTATTTTGTAATGGGTTCTTGTCTTCACGGGGCACTGATACGTTTTTGCGGCAAAAAAGCAGCGGACATATGAATGCTTTCAGAAAGATTTGCATAATACTGAGTGACTCAGACTCTACTTTAGGCAGAGTTTTTCCAGACTTGTCTTTTTGAGCTACCAGAGTAAAGAAGAAAAGAAAGAAGAAGCATGGAGAGAATTGGACAATCAAAGAAAGGAACTGAGCTTTCATGTAAGGACAGTTTGACTGTGGTACAGATTGGTTCCAGGTGAGGGACTTCTCAACGAGAGGAAATCTAAGGGAACGAGAGAGAAACCCCTAACAAGGGATGGCATCGCTGGGATTTTGGCATTTAGGGAAGATTTAGATCAGCAGGTGTTGAGAATCAATGCGGCTCAAATCTTCTGTAATGTGGTGGGTGGTAACTGGGTTTCAGAAAAGATGAAACTTTCCTACAAAGCCGTGAAATGTGTAATTTCAAATCCCCGCCCAGACAGTTCACTTAAACAAACGTTGTCCTGATGTTCTCCGGGATCTGTCCAACTTTGGTCCACCAACACGGCAGTTTGCGTGTGCCGGCTCCCTGGAATGATTGGAAGCAGGCATCGTGTGGGAAGTCCAATTAAAGCCGGAAATTGCTCTGAGCCTGGCGCTGTGTAGCCAAGGTTTGCTGCATTACCTGCACATCTGCAGTGATTTTTTGAAAAAGCAGTAGCCACCTTTTTCCACCACCTTAAATTGGCGTTTCCATCGCTGATTGCTTGAAGGAGAAATACACGGTTACGGTCTGCTTCCTGGTAATGGTCTGGTGTTTCACTGATGTCTGACGAGGAGGAGGAGGTGGGAGTTCGATTCATACAAGAAGGATCTCTTCATGCTCATTTAAATAGCGCCGGTCCAAGGGGTCCTTGTGATGTGAGGTGGAAGAAGTAACACGTGTATGATGTCACCTACTCTGTCCAGAAAAAATAAAATTACATTTTTGTACCATGCAGCATGCTGTGAAATGGAGACAACTAAGAAGAAACCCGAGGAATCTGTCACTAAATTGTTATTAACTCTGAAAAAGTATTCACGTGTAGAACATAAATCAAAACATAGATAAGAGGCTCGGTTATGAGACTCATTTGTCTCCGACAGGGCAGCTTTACTCTTTTTAACAAGCGCCTCTCTAGATTTTCAGCACTGACAGAAGTTCACCTTTGACCTCTAATACTACGTCCACATGGTGACACCGAACCCACAAGAATACGTTCCCTGTATCGTGTTCATTTTCTCTGTGATTCGTCTGTGACAACCCAACAGGCTGGTGGCTGTGGTTTGGATGTGGTCGTGACATCCAGAGACATTTGTTATCACTGTCATCATGTCTCTTCTTTTCTGCGTGTCTGATGCAGGTCTCAGGACTGAGCATCACATCCACTGGTTCATCAAAACTCAATTACACCGACTTGACATATGGGAATAATTGTGGGGAGGGGTGATTTACACCAAAGGCAAAACCTACAGTAGGCTCAGAACAGATTTACAACATTTCCTGATCACATACTTTGGTGAGTGAAATAATTCCTTATTTGAATTGTACAATACATAAAATACACATGTTACGGTTAGAGTTGATTGCGCTTTCACTAGTGTGTTTCTACTTTTCATTTCACAACAATTTAAATTTTTACTCCACAGTGTTAACTCATCATACTCTTTACAATTCAATCTGTATGGACGATAGTTACATACATTATCATTAATATTGTTGTTAATCGTAATAATAATATTATTATTAATAATATTATATTGATTCATTATTATTATTATTATTATTATTATTATTATTATTATTATTATTATTATTATTATTATTATTATTATTATTATTATTGGTTATGTTAACAATAATAATAATAAACCTAATCATACATCATAATCATGTCATTATTATTTTATCGTTGTTGGTCTTTTTATAGACACATTTAAAAGGGGGTTGTCTTACAATACACAGTTAAAAACAGGTCATACAATACAAACCAAAAATGTATCTGAATCTAAACCAAACCATCATACAAATGAACATTATAATTTTACAAGTTTAACACGTAATAGTTTGACACTCACAGAGGCCATTACACTGCACTGAATACCTTGACTTTTTAAAACTTTTTTGTCTTCCTGTATTATTGTGTTTTTACATGCTGGCATTGATACTTTAAAGGATCTGCCTTCTTCTCCACCACAGCCCCCCCCTCCCCCCACCCTGACATAAAGACCAGCAGGCCAAGGCAGTAAACATAAGAACAATCACAAAATCCATCACATCACACTTTCATGCACATGGCCTGCTGAGAGGACAATGAAAGAGGTAAACCATGAACGACCGAGGTCCGCAAAAAAAAAAAAAAAAAAAAGCGGTGGAGCGTTTAAAAAACGGATGAGAAGGTAGAGGAAAGTAGGTGAGAGAGACTGTGTGGTGGGAGAATGTATGAAAATATTGGGTGGGAGAAAAGCTCAGGTGGAGGCAGCTCAGCCCTGCAGTTTTCTCGGGGGCCCCAGAGGTCTTTTACGTAATAAATCCTCCACACATATTTAATCCAGTCAGAGGACATGCCCAGTGAGAGTTAAAGGATGCACACTTATTACTCACCTATCCACCTCTGAATGTGCTGCCGTGGCCCACCTTCCTCCTGTCAACCCCCACTCCCCAAACGTTCCTCCCACAGCCTGTCCTCCATCCAGACTGCAGGCGCTACAGGCTATCAGAGAATCAGAGCAGGAATGTGACTCCTGACAGACACATCTCTCAGGAGCACAGACTGAATATGTTCCCAATTAGCTCCATCTGATAAAGTGTGAGTGCAAGTGAAACTCAAGGCGGCCGTGATCAATAGCACTTGACTCATTTTGTCAGATGGGTTTGACATTGACATGCCGCTGTGTGATTAATCGCCGTTGTGCTGCGAATAATTGTCCGACCACATCTTCCTTTGTAGGTGTCGCTGAGCTCTGCTGTCACATCGGCCGTGCCTCGAATGGGGCTTGTCGCTTTCGGTTCCCCTCTAATTAATCTTCTCATGACACCCATATGCAGCTCTCCCATGATCTGTCATATTTCACACATGCACACACACACACACACACACTCATGAATCTTTTTTCTCATGCCAAGATCATGCAGCTACCTGAGCCAGAACTGCCATCTGCTGTTCACACTTCACACTGCAGCAGAGTGAGGTCAGTGTGTGGTGGCTGTTTCAGTGGGGTGAGCTGTTTGATACAACCAAGCTGCAACCCACTGCGGTTCCATGCTTAAAGAGTCTCCTTGGTTTCCATGCGCGCAGCTGGATGTTTTTACGTTTACCCGTCCAGGACTGCTGTGACACGGCCACTGGAGATGAAACAGGCCCTCCTTCAGCACACAAACACAGCACTACACTCCCGGCCTTGTGTACAGCTGGTAGGGATGACACAGGAGGCACAGGGCTTTATTGAGTCCTGCTGAGGCTGCTGTGCAGCTCATGGCCGGGCTCTGGCAAAGCTCAACGTGCAGGGCAACGGCAGAGGGCTGGTGGATGGAACACAGTCTGCTCGGCCGATGCGTAGGCTCTGTGTGGTGTGAACGCCGTGAGAAGATATGACATCAAACTGTTTGTTTTTCCAGCAACATGGTTATTGACTTTTTTTTTTTTTCATTTTAAACACAAAAGCGCAAACGGGCAATACTCCTAGAAGAAGAGATGGCAATAGAACCAAACAAAAGGACATTTACTGACGTTGAAGAGCTCTCATGTGAGATCCTAATGAGACGGCATCCTCTTTTAAATCTTTAGAGTTTACAAAGTAGGAAATGTCATTGATCTCAGTCAATGTGATCAATAATCAGTGTGTTGTGAATCCGTCTACTATTACTACTATGTCCTCCTGAAATCATGTTTTACTTTTTTTAGACATCGGACACACGGCTGGAATTTCTCCAAAAACTGAGGAAAACGCGTTTGAATAAGTAATCGCATGCTGTGATGAGGATTTCTGTTTTCTGTACAAAGCTCTTATCCATATGGTCCATGTGGAAATAATAGTCCTACACCTGTTGCCATCGAAGGGGGAGAGTCATTATCCGTTCATTTCAACAGTTCAGTGCATTTTCAGGAAGTCTGTTGGCTTCGTCTTCGATCAATTTACCTTGTGATTGAAAGTCTCTGCAGAGAATATTGAAAGTTGAACGCATCAAGCCATAATAAAGTAAAAAAGAAGATCTGGCACTGCATTTAAAACACCATACAAACAAACATTCAACAAAACACCAGGGGGCACATTCCTGCCGCACACATTTGTTTATGTAGCTAACATGTTATCCTCCACACGTATCTTACGCCTGGTGTTCAATGTGGAGATGATTTACTGGCTGGACCACCGTGATGTATTTTTTTTCTCGCAGCCATTCCTGAAGCGTTGCTTAATGCCACACTGGTGATTCTTCAATCTGCCGACCTCAAGATGAGCAAAAGGCCGACTTCCCCTCAGTGTGCCGATGCAGTAGATTCCCGTCTTTCTAAAGTATCTCCTGAAGTATCTCTTTCGTCCAGAGTCTTACCTCAGCCTGGGTGGGTTTTAATCCTGTTCCTTCTCTGTTCCCTCCTCTATGAATAAACTAATACTGACATATCCGGCAAACGACGTTAGTTTTGAGCTTCTGTGCTTTTCTCCCCCCAATTCCCGAACCCCCCTCCCCCCCGTTAGTCTCTGGAGCAAATTGTTTCCCGATCACATTTTTCATCCACTTTTTAATGTCAGTAATGTGTCAGGGATGTCAGGCTGCTTCCCTCACCCGTTAACACGGTGTGGTCACGCGCCTGCGTTCCCAAGCTCACACGCAAGAGCACATCATGGATTTAATTATTGATTATACCTCTGCAAAGACAACTGGGGATGGAGATGGCTGGTGGGATGTCACTGGTTCGTGGACAGTTGAGAGGGAGCTGACAGCTGGCAAACATGAAGAAGAGAGTAGACCCACTCTGAGAAGCACCAGCTTTGAAGAAAAACCCAGAGACAGTGAGAGTTGCAGTCCAGAACATCATGACTTCATTACCATCACTGTTTTCTTTTACTCTGTAGAATTCCTTGTATCACTCTGCTGTCCCAGAGGGGCTGATTATGAGAGAAAAGGCTGTAAGCAATAATTACCTTCTAACTCAACAGCTGTTCTTGACCTGACTGCGACGGAGTCTACCCATCTTTTAGCGACCTCTTGTGGTGGCAAGCGATAGTTGAGCAATATAGTATTTATGTGGCCACGGTGTGAGACTGGAACTAGTATAATACACCAACAAAAAGCCTTTTGTGTAGTGAATTGTCTTGTGTTGTGGTTTTAAAATGAAGTCTCACACACACAAACCAAGGATCGTAACTTTTTTTATTTTAGTAAACTGCCAGGCATATTAAAATTGTGTGCATGTTTTCAGAATTCATGTTACAAAAGGTACATTAAAAGTGTCTCCCTAGATAGTAAAGTTAGTATTGCATGGGATCCCTCCACCACCAGAGGGCGCCACCAGCTCAAACTGGTAACAGTACAATCATTCTGTTCTCCTCAGAAATTCGAGTCCATTTGATGTATGTACATGTAGAAAGGAAACTAAATTCACTTGTTCTTCTTAAACCTTATAAATCATGGGCAAAATACAGAGTTATGCTGATAAATACACAAAAAATAATTCCAATATCAGCTGACGGATCTGACACAAGATATTAGACTTTGATTTATTTTTGTTTGTTGCTAGAATTCTCAACTTTTGATGTTCATAACAAAATGGCTAATATTGCATGTTCATGCATATTCCTTTTTTTTTTTTGCATTTAAGGATGAAGCCTGAGATGACTGCCCATCTGTGTTTGCTGGTGCAGTGTACATCAGTTTCCAGAAGACACACCTTTCTGTTTTTCCATACCACTGAAATCTGTGTGATAAGGTCAGTGACTCATTTCTAAACCATATTGTTGTTGTTGAGTTTGCTCCACTCAAAGATGTCCTGCTCGCAAACAATGTCCGAGTTAATGAGCAGGTAGCGGTCACCCACACAGAAGTGCTTTTGGCAGGCAGCGCACTTGAAGCATTCCAGGTGATAGACTTTGTCCCTCACACGCATCGTCATCTCGAACGCTCGGATTCTCTTCTCACAGGAAGCGCAGAGACCGTCCTGGCCGAACAGCCTGAGTGGATGAAGATTGTTGAAGATGTTAGTGAGAGAAACAAAGTGAGACCAACAATGGATGACACATGTAAAGACTGATAACAGCACAGAAGAAACAGGCTCATAACCAGTTTGGACAGAAGGTACAACCTGAGGTAATCTCTCCGGCAGAGTTTTCTTCCCAGCTTGTAGTAGAGGCGGCGGCCAACCTCCCCCAGCCGACAGCCACACAGGTCACAGCTCAGGCAGTCCTCGTGCCAATACTGCTCGATGGCCTTCAGGAAGAAGCGGTCCCCGATGCTCTGCTGGCAGCCACCGCAGGTCAGCAGAGACGGAGGCATCTGCAGAACCTCATCCACCGGCTCCCTGAAGGAGAAACAAAGTCAATCAACAGATATTCCAGTTTTGATGAGTATTAGAAAGAAGGAGAAGGAAAAAGACAAAATATACAAGTGCAGTCTAAAAATGTGGAAATTCAAACTGGTTTAACAGGACTGATCCATAAACAAGAGGAACGTTTTTCACCCGGTTTACATTTGTGGCGCAAGATTTTTATGTGGAATGTTAGGTCCTGAGGAGGGTTATTGATGGTTTGATGGCCTCTCTCATTTAGATGTGATGTTGATGTGACGTCCACACGAGGGAGCTATTGAGTCACCAACAACATGGCTCTCAAGACACTATAAAAGAAAGCCACTTCTACAAAGCAACACCCAAAATATGTTGGCTGTACTCCAACCTATTTTGTAGGGGGCACCTCAGGGGGGGCAGAGTGTGTCCTTAATATTTTGATTTTCTTTTAACCCATACGTTTTAGATCAAATAATTTACATGTAACCGTTTCAAATAACTATACCACTATGAGGAATAACACATATGTACCCAACAGCACTCACGAGAGACATAACTGGGAAAGAAGGAGAAACAGAAGGTAAAATGAATCCTTAGACGATGAAGTATTTGGATGTGTGTGTATACATACATACATGTATACACACACATATATATATAAGGTGTTCCATGTTATGTAAGCAACCTGAAACTATTTCTTAGTTTGCTCACTTATAATTAATTTGACGTCATAGTTATCGGATATTTATGCTCAATGAACAATATTCTACCACTAGTTGATAATAATAATAATAATAATAATAATATGATACAGAAACAATGTCTCCTCATATCGGTGATGATTAGCGGATTATCTGCACAGAAACAGCTGAGGAACCTACTCATTGGCTTCCAGTGTCCTCCTCTCGATGGTGGACGTCA
>CAAKHB010003749.1:98872-115411 GCA_901007665.1 Aeoliscus strigatus
TCCATGTTATGTAAGCAACCTGAAACTATTTCTTAGTTTGCTCACTTATAATTAATTTGACGTCATAGTTATCGGATATTTATGCTCAATGAACAATATTCTACCACTAGTTGATAATAATAATAATAATAATAATAATAATAATAATAATAATAATAATAATAATAATAATAATAATAATAATAATAATAATATGATACAGAAACAATGTCTCCTCATATCGGTGATGATTAGCGGATTATCTGCACAGAAACAGCTGAGGAACCTACTCATTGGCTTCCAGTGTCCTCCTCTCGATGGTGGACGTCATCCCTGACGTGACGACCGGATCCCGGGGACAGAAGCACCTGCTCCCGCCGAACGCTCCGCCGACCCTCCGGCTCGTCTCCCCCAGGAAACGGTCCTCTGAAATGGCCGCAAGAAGACAAGGTGTCGCTCCGGGCGGCTAGGAGATGGTGGAGGACGCTGTCATCAGTTCCTGAAGCGGTGAAGCTCATCTGCAGTAGTCGAGGTGTCAGCCTGAGGTGCCGGAGGAGACCACCGGTCCGCCCTGACCGTCACACGCTTTATTGTGGGACGGCATCGTGCTTTAATAAACCCCCCTCCCGCCCCCCCACAAACACACACACACACACACACACACACACACACACACCGGTCTCTGCTTTCGTTTCCCTCTTCCTGCTCACGACTGTTCCACAATGGACGGAAATGGGTCTTAAAGAGGCAGTTTGCAGACTGTTGGGTCGTGACTCCGTGTGTGTGTGTGTGTGTGTGTGTGTGTTTGACAGAGAGAGAGAGAATGCAGACATTCATTTGATTTCCTCATTGTTCAAGGGTTCATGTCTGACAGTTGCCTCTTGAAGTAAAGAAGTCAACGTGTACAAGTTACTGTTGATAGAATCTCTGATTCCATTGTAGGACGTATTAAACCTAATGTAGTACACCTGTTCTTCTGGGTGATAATGACGTTTTGGTACCAAATTCCCTCTGAAGGCAGAAAGGTCAAAGGTCAGTTAATAAAGCTGAGGCTTTGAAGTTTATGCAAATCTTTTTTTTATACTCGCCTCGTGTTCTCGGATGCAAACCTCTACTCTTACCACGTGTTCTGAAGTAGAATAGAACTAGATATTTAATCCAATTCTCAAAACAATGCGTACATATGATGAACCTGGTTGGTTGAGGTTCATTTGGACGACTCTTTTGACTACTCACTGTCTGTGATGTGTTTGTTGAAAGTACAAGTTGCTACTACAGTATTTGTGTGGTATTCACACAGGACTATGACGTGCTTCTCTTCAAATATTCCTCACGTATGAGAAATGAGTATTTCTACAAAGTTGGTGTCTTTGCAGCCTTCCGTCTCAAACCACAGCTGCTGGGTTCTCCCTCTTATCTGCTGCCAGTGCCTGGGGGGGCTGCCTGCGGGAGGGAGGGAGGGAGGGACGCCGACAGTTGCACTGGACAGAGAGATAAAGCACCTCAGAGGGGGCAGCCAGCCTCCACTCCTCAGTCCGTCGCAAAAAGGGAAAGTGTCAGACAAACTCTCCATGTAGGCCGAATGCATCCTTGGGCTTCTGTCGGCCCACTGGATCGGCACCAGGCTAAGACGGCCCGGGAGCAAGGTGAGCCTGGCGTGTGCTCGTGCCAGGCTACGCAGAATGCAGAGCCGCTTGACGGAGATAAAACTCCAAATAAATAGGCTTCACATCAAACACATTTCCGTCTACTCTCGCTCTCACTCGTTGCTGTGGTGCTGGGTCAGAAGAACCAATCCAGCTTTGACTGAAAAACATAACAAGTATAAACCCACATTTCAACATGTTCGTTGTATTCAACAATTTCAAATCAGTTTTATAAAATGTAATTACAATGTATTTGTTGGACAGTTGCCCAGTTATCAAACATCCTTCTGAGGTCCTTCCCAAGCTCTCAGGAGCATCTCTAATACTACATCGAAATCGATTCTCAGAGAGAAACAACAGCGTCGATTATCAGCCTATCAGCTAATTAATAGTCTTAGACGTAAAACATCATTTAAGAAGCATTAATCTTAATATTTCACATAAACACACAGCACAACTCGATGATTTCAACTTTATCCAGTGAACTGCAGATGGTGATCAATGCTGCATATGGGCTAATGGTGTCTTATCCTTCTAGAAAGGTCATACGGAATGAACACACCGCATAAGAAGTGAAACCAAAAAAAAGTCTCTACTGACACCCAAGTCATCCTTCTTCCTGTGAAGTGAAGTGAGATAGACCGGAGGATGTGTGTGCACACACTGATGAAGCTTTCCTGGGGGAGGGGAGCATATAAACCGTTTGACTCCTGATGGAGGAAAATGAGACGCATTTCACGCAATAAAATCTCCACTGTGACGCCTTGGCGTTAGGCGTTCTTTAGGCGTCTTAAATGTCACCACATTGACGTTAAGGGCTTTGTGGCTTCATGTCTCAGTTTGCCGCTTTCCAGTTTATGTTCTAAATTATGTTATATCAGCTTGTTGGCTACACATGTATCACATGTATGTTTTCCCTCTTTCTGTATAATTTGGGGAGCAAACGGTTAAGAATCTGGGTGACATTTTTGGGAAGTCGTGTCACTCATATCCAACTTCCTGTTTTGCGGTTTAATACTGAAATCATGATGGCGTTGAAAGCCATGTGGAATTTGAGAGCAGCTGGAAAACAAGTGTCAGGTCCAAATGAAACAGTAAGTCATAATAAAGTAAGTACAGCAAACGGCTGTGTGTAACAGTGAGGTTGATGCGGAATATTCTACTGATATCACAATTTGCATCCTAAATCATCAGTGGAATCTTTGTAAATAAGTAAATAAGGATATCCATCCATCATGGGAAATAAAAACACAAACCTGAGGGCCTGAAAAGAAACATACTCTTCAATTGCCCAAACTCTGGATGACAAACACATGTCAAGTCAGACTTTATTTGTATCACACCAACTAACAACAACAGTTATCTCACGACACTTACACGCAAAATAAATATTCGAACACAAACCCAACAGTCACATGAGCAGCTCTAAGGAACAGAGGCAAAAGGAAAAATTTCCTTTTCGCGGCACCGAAACCTTGGCCAGATCCAAGGCTTCATTTGTAAGGCCTTCTGCCTCGACCAGTTGGGGTGAAACAAAGTGAGTGGAACAGGGAAAGGTAGACCGAGAGAACGGAGAGACACAAAAGGGGAGAAAAAGAGTGATGTAGCGGACCACTTCCTGTTTAATCTGCAGCGATAACTGGCTTCTGTTTCAGAGCCACACTACCATCACATGCTGAGCAAAGTTTTATTGTTTTTAGAGCTGAAGTCTCAAGGCTGAGAGGTCAGAGGTCAAATATGGAACCGCCCAAATTCTTTTAAAAAATTATCTGTGTTGTTGTGTTTGCAATACAGCAGGCTGAGGAAATGAGTCACTCGTTGAAGGGGAGATTCACTTCTTCCCCGGATCCTGCCGTAATCAGTATTATCCCTAAAAGAAAACACTTTCAGTGGAACATTGCAATCAATGTGCTGCACAGCCATGTTAACTGCTTCCTGTATTTGACAAAACAAAAATCTGGTTTCACATTCTTTGGAGTTTCCAGCCCAAAGTGATTTAATAAGAGCAACATAACAACAACACAACACTTCAAAACATGTCAGAAACGTTGAATAATCAGATCTTTTATATGTGTTGAATCCCAGTTAGTACATTTCTGTGTACATTTTATTATCAGCAAAGTTGAACTTCATCAATTGATCACATTTCTGAACTTTACTGCCACCTACTGGTACAATTCAATAAGTCACCTTATTGTAATAGTTTGTGTAGTAGTAATGTAATAGTTTGCACAGTTTGATGATCATTGATATGATATCAACAATGAGCACTGACATGGACTCTTTCCTTTAGGAAAATATTTTGCTATACTCTGGTAAATACTGATGGAGTTACCTTCTTGAAAGTAGTGAACCATTTCATGCCCATATATCCTGGAGTCAGTTATTTAGGACTTTTCATTTCAAAACTAACAATCACAAAACCTTGTGATTTGAGGTTATTAGCAAATATATTTGTTTATTTGCAAGTAAAGGTTTTACCGTTCGCTGAAGGCCATAGTGAGACATATCCTGTACATCCATTCTGTTTTCATCTTGAACTTGAAAAGCAAATGATGTGTAAGAGCAGTATCCCTGTCAGAGAGAGACTAAAGTTAAAGCAGTGAGAAATTATGACATAAATTCATTTCTATGTCATGTTGGACATCCTCAAAATAAAAGTATTAAGTTAAGCTTATAATTTACAAATACATTACATGACTGACATGGAGCATTTACATTTTCTTTTTTAAAAACGGCTAAATCATATTTAAATGTGATTTCAGTTCAGGATTATTAATTTGCAACGTTCCAAGTCTCCTTCCAGCATTTCACATGTAATGTGATTAAAAATACACCCATAACAAAGTTATGAAGTTATATGCAGACAGTGGAAAAATAATGATTCCAAATACTACTACTACAACATATGTCTACTCTTCTACTGTACACCACTGACTGGGTTGAGTGTTGACGCAGCATTTATAAACTACAGCAAAACCAGTAACTGTTTGATCAATCATAATAGCCTCATCAAAGCTAATGATTGTGCAGATTTTCTGCCAAGAAGGTATCTACAATATTGCCTGACTGTAATTAGAGTATGTAATTGTTTTGTTCTGACTGTATTTGTTATATATTACAAATATTTATTTATAATGTTGTAATGGATAGTTTAATAAACTATCCGTGCCTGAGTCACTTTATCGCAGTTTGTTTTTTGGAATTTATGTGTTCAGGCATATTCGCGACAGCGAAAAACGGACCTTTGCCGTTATAAAGAGTTTCTCCGTCTTTCGAACCGTCTCAGTTGTCGGTGAGGCCGGCGGGGCGGATCCCACACTAGAGTAAACGAGAAAATAAAGCTATACAACAGTTACAACTTGGCCGTGTCGTACATTACGCTAACAAGCTCTCCGGTGGATATAGAACAACAAGGTGGGTAAACGAGTGGTCGTGCTACCAGGGCAACGAGGCTCCCGAACCGGCTGCTTGCTAGCGTGCGCCGCTGGATGAGCTAGCAATGTGTGAGAAGGCTAAAGTCAATGGTCTGAGCTAACGGTGCGGACATTTTACCAAACCTGCGATAACACTGGTGGGCTGACCATAGACTGCAGGGAGAATATCGGAACAAAGAGCCGAATATACACCCGCAAAGTAAATGAGTAAAGATAAAATTCCAATTTCTCCCTGTACTTTCCAAAATGTGATTGAACTTGACCAGTTGCTGTGATGAAATTATTGTAGGCTGAGGAAAATGTCCCAACTGCCTTGTGAGATTTCTTATAAATGAATCTCCTCATGTACACCACTGTTTTATGTTGCCTGTGCCAGTAAATCCCACGTTTATATCGCTGTTCATGCTCTGATCTATTGCTAACAGAAGTACCATCCTGATCTGACATGTTTCATTGATGAAGGTAGACGATAGTCCGCATTATCGAAGGTGTAATGTGTCATTTACAAGCTTGGAAACGTGAAATGCTCGATTTCACTGCGCACTACTTAACGCAGAAGCAGGTACTGCGATCATGTGACTGAGACTTACGAATCTTATTTGATAGGTTTTGATGAGTAATAGTCAAAGTCACTGGTCAAGCAGACATTCGTGGTTCCAGTAGATTTGCTCCTGTGTTCAACTGAATCTGAACTGAATGTTTTATTATCAAAAATGTTGTAATTGGTCAACAGTCTAAATAATTGATCATTACATCATCAGTAGTTGTTGCTGACATCCAATAGTCAGGAAGCATTGTCATTTGATGCAGACTGTGCACTCTAATTCAGTTACTAAACAGCACAGTATTCCATTTTTGTTCTCAGGTTTGTGCTCATTACTCGAACAAATTGGCTTGTCACTGTTTTTGTGTGCAATAGATGCCCTCAGCAATGAATGCAAACAGGACAGTGCAGTCTGCCAGCCCAGATGTGGGATCCGCTCCAGGCTCGATGGGCGGTTTTACTGCCGGTGGACAGTCAGAAGTCTTGAAGCAAGTGCTGTGTGTCATTGACAAGAAGGCGCGCAACATGGAGAAGAAAAAGGTACAAATACTTAAACACTTTTTTTTCCTAATAGAGCCTTGAAGCTGTCTGTATGAAGCATGAGGAGCAAGCTCCAGTCAGAGGAAGTCCTTATTTCAAGCCCCTGAGGATATGTGTAGATGGTGATAATTTGTCTGAGAAGGTTGTAATGTCATTGTGTGTGTTCTATCACAGAGCAAACTGGATGACTATCAAGTCAGAAAGGAAAAAGGAGAGCGTCTGAATCAGGACCAGCTGGTTTGTATACAGAATTACTCATCTTCCTGTATCTTTCAAAGCACAAATGATCCTTAATGTGCATGTGAGTACCTGCTGAAAATGTCTGTTTTCCTTTTGTCTTCATAGGAGGCCCTCTCCAAATACCAAGAAGTTATGAATAACTTGGAATTTGCACGAGAGTTGCAGAAAACCTTTATTACACTTGGACAAGATGTAAGGAGGATATGGGCTTTCGAAAGTCTTCTTCTAGAGCGATGTTTAGAGCTGATTGTGGTGATGTATGTTCTTGTTAGATCCAGAAGGTGGTGAAGAAGTCTGCACGGAGGGAGCAGCTGCAGCGGGAGGAGGCGGAGCAGAGGAGGCTGAAGAACATTCTGGAGCTGCAGTTCCTCTTGGATCGTCTGGGAGACGAGACAGTGCGTCAGGACCTGAAGCAGGGACCTGGAGGCACTCCGCTGCTTACAGACACAGACCTCGCAGCTTTTGATGAGTTCTACAAGTTGGTGGGGCCTGACCGCGACCAAAACGTCAGGTCGGTATTAACGTCATCTGACTCCAAATGTCAAATGAAATGAGCTTTTAAACAAGCGACTTCCAACTTGGATTTGCATTCCCAGGCTGGCTGACCAGTATGAAAAAGCATCTGTACACCTCTGGGATCTGCTGGAAGGAAAGGACAAGGCTGTGGTTGGAACAACTTGTAAGTCAAACTGTCAGCCACATCTTCTTCACTGTATCCGCCTCAGGCACTGCTCGCACAGTCAGAAATACTTTATTTCTTCATTATTCTCTCCAGAAATCCTGAATTATACAAACTGAATTCACATTTTAGCATGTCTGATGGTTGAATCCAACTTAGCAAGCTGTAAAAATGAAACTGAGCTAGTGGGGAGAATGTCAAACTGGGACTGATTTTGTAGCAGATATCATCAGTAGCAGTGTCGACGGCCACAGTAAATGCTGTAAACACCTTCTTGTCTTGTTCCTTTGGCTTCGGACCAATCTTAATATGCTAATGTTGAACACACATTGTGTTTTGGTAACGTACCATGTGTGCAGCGCTGTGAAGTGAATAATCAGGGCTTGGGGATATTGATCTACTGCATTCTCAGCGGTCTGGCCTGAGGTCTCCCACTGCTGCATTCTGCTTGGGGGCATAGCGCTGTGGGCTTATCCTGACTCAGCAGCGGGGCAGTGAGCCAGTAGCCTTGTTGCCTGTGGTTCCACTGGTCAGATCTCAGAAGCCACATGAGGATCCTGGTGTCACAGTTCAGTGTGGTGTTTCAGTTCTGGTGACCTAGTGTAATATTCAGGCAGCAGCAGACGTCTCAGAGAAGGAAATAGAACAGCTGCGGTGTATTCTGGTGAATCTTATCGGATTGTTGAAGGGTGAATCAGGGTTAAACAGGCTCTGATTGCCACAGGTTGCTCTGGGTTTACAATGGGATGAGATGTTTAGACTCATAAGTTGTTAATACTCTCCTTGTCTCTTGAAATGAAATATCACAGATCTGACTTTGATTTCCACTAAAGGCTGTTTCTCTGTTAGACAAGGCTCTGAAAACAACTTTGGACCAGGTTCTGGTCAGCGGTTACTTCGACCAGGCTCCAACCCACCAAAACGGAGTTTGTGAAGAGGAGGAAGTGGAGGAGCCAGTTGTTGCTGCTGCTGCAGTTGTCGAATCGTCAGAAGCTGAAGAACAAGTTATTGATCCAGGTCAGCCTTCAGTTGTTTTTAAAAATGCTAATGCTATTAAGCAGATAGCCGTGCTGCATTGTCTAAACTGTTGATCTCTGTTCAGACACTGAAATAATCGAGGAGTTCACAGAGCCCATTGCGGTGGAAACAACAGAGGTTCGTTAGATTCCACGTTATTCTGGCCATTGATGTATTTGTGCTGATGAGTTCATTTGTGTTGAACACACTATGCTGATGGTTGTTTTGTTTTCGTCCAGTTCATAAACAGACAGTTCATTCCAGATGGTTCATACAGTGACAAGGAGCAAGGGGATGAGTGGACAGAAACAGAGGTACACTGCAGAGATTTTCTCCTGTAGCCACAGAAATCCTGTTGCTTCGAACATGCTCTCACATCAGAAATAAACAATGGCCCAAAACGACTGTTACCAGTACTTCTTCAGCGTTTCAAGGACTAAAATACAAATTAATTCTAGTCAAAACATATTCTGTGGACTGTTTGGCCGTGTGATGTTGGAACGTACAATCAAACAATACAAACAATATCTCTTGTTCTGTCTTTGAATTCAGGGCGTTAATGCCATGCAGCTGCAGCAGCAGCAGCAGCAGCAGCAGCCGGTGCAGCCTCCCCCTCCCCCCATTGCCCTGGAGAACCACCCATTGAATCTTGCGTCACCTGCGCCAACTCCTGACCCGCTGGTCAGGAAGCAGGTAGTACAGGACCTGATGGCGCAGATGCAGGGAACCTATAACTTCATGCAGGTGAGGACCTACAATTAGAAGAGAGCGTGTACATGTCAGGTGCGACGTGATGCTTCATTCTGCTTCGTTCTCAGGATTCCATGTTGGATTTTGACGCACAGCCTATTGACCCAGCCATCGTATCAGCCCAGCCCATGAAACCCACCCCCAGCATGGACTTGCCGCAGATGGTTTGTCCCCCAGGTCAGTTGACAAGTGAGAAAATCAGCTCTCATGTGACCAAATGACAAGACATCGAAGTGGGATGTTGAATTTTTCAGTTCATCCAGAGTCCCGCCTCTCGCAACCCAACGCTGTTCCTGTCCAATCTGAGCCCGCACAAGTAAGTGACCATACAAACCACACAGATGGTTTAGTCACCAGTAAGTTACAGCAGACGAGTGAATGTGTTTTGTTTCTGTTTGCAGGTACCTATAGTCTCCCCAACACCACCACCCATGTACCAGACTTCACACTCGCCAGACCCCCGACCCGCCACAGAACCCAGAGACCCCATCCAGGTAAACCACAATGTGCTACAGCTTAGACGTGTGTGTGTGTGAGACACATCACACGGGGAATGAGTGAAAGCTCAGACTTTAATGGCGGTTACTGATTGTGCTTGCAGACCTCCATGTCCTTGTCGTCCGAGCAGCCTCCTCCCTCCACAGCGCTCCCCTCTGCCTCTCAGGCGCAGGTTTTTCAGCCCGTTGCCAAATCTCCTCACGGCAGTGGCATCAACGTCAACGCAGCACCATTCCAGTCAATGCAAACAGTAAGAGCCCAGCTATCAGACGTCGTAATGCCAACAGAACAGATTGTCTGAGGGCTACAAAAACACCAGTGTGTGCAGAACTTTGTGCATCACTGCCAGTTTGATGAGAACAAAAATGCATTCATGATTTGCTCGTACCGTTGCCTGAGCCCTTAAGTGCCCACTCACACTTGTAGCTTTGCATCAAGCTGCTACATCCAGGAACTAGTGAGTAATGGACTTAACTCCTAATGAGCCTGTGACCTTTCCTCTTGTTCTGGCAGCACCACAATGTGTCCCTTGTTTGCCCTTCAGGTGTTCAACCTCAATGCCCCGGTCCCACCTAATGAGACGGAGGCTTTGAGCCAGGCCAGCCAGTACCAGAACAGCTACAACCAAACCTTCAACAGCCAGCCCCAGCATCCTGTGGAGCAGGCAGAGATACAGTCGGAGCAACTACAGTCTGGTACAAATACAAATGTTATCACCACCATCACAAATGTTGCACTGGAGTCACTGGGACGGGTTCATTCATGTGTAAACTGTTCTCAAATTAGTTGGGAGCTTCCATTCTCCGGACCAGTCAGGAGGCCATCAGCAGCCTTCGCAGCAGGGCCCCGGCTTCAGCAGGCAGACTCAGTCCTTTTACAACAGCAGAGGCATGTCCCGCGGTGGACCCCGCAACGCCCGAGGCATGATCAACGGTTACAGAGGCTCATCGAACGGATTCAGAGGTTAGTCCACAGCCTGTCTGCACAGGCTGGTGGAGTGTTTTCACAAGGAGCGTGTGACATGTCTGACGTCTTCTTTCTCGTAAATCTGACTCGCATTCACATACTCAGCAGCAGAATTTACAGGTTATGTTGTGCTTGAAAAAGTCTTCATTTGCAAAGCAGTCATTCATCATAACACCCACAAATCTTTGACATGAAATGCTCCGATCTGTCCCGTTGTTAATATTAGTGAGCATTAATCCATCATAACATTTTTTTCTGACTGGACCAAAAACCAAAATGTGTCTTTTCTGGCTCCACCCTCCACTACAAGGGCACCAAGCACACGCTCTAATATTTTAAAAAATCCATTTCCGTTGGCTGACTGTCAGATTAGAATGACTCCGATTCTGAACATACACAGATATGAGAACAAAACTTGCTGCTTACAGAGGTATCATTCAGATTCATGAATCTGTTTTATTCACATGCAGTGATTTTTTTCTGTTTTTGTTTGTTGGTTTGGTTTTGCAAAGAGTATAAGAACATTTTTGCACAAATGTTGGTGAATGGGACCCAATGTGCTACAAGATGCTACAACATGCTTTGAACAAAAAGCTAACCTAGCAGTAATGATTGACATTAGCTCCATTGTACGATCACACTATCAATTTCCAGGTGGCTATGACAGTTATCGTCCTCCTTTTGCCAACACTCCAAACTCTGGTTATGGGCAGACTCAGTTCAACACACCCCGGGATTACTCCAATGGGAATTATCAGAGGGTATGAAAATCTCATCCAGACGTCTCACTAGCTTTATTGATGTGATATTTGCTGTCTGTTGGAGTAGGTTCTAATTTTTTTTATTTTTGATTTGGTTTATTTGGTGCTCAAGGATGGGTACCAACAGAACTACAAGCGCGGAGCCGGCCAGGGGCCCAGAGGAGTGTCCAGAGGCAGCACTCAGGCAATGCGATCTTGAAAGGCCTTTCATAATGACTGTGACTTTAACTTGCACCACACTGAAAATTCAAAGTTCAAGAATGCATTTGCCCAGCTCACCCATGTTCTCTTCTGTTAGTCCCTCGTCAGTGGTATTCTTCCTGTCTCTTCAATCAAAGTTACGCCTGCTTTGATATCGGAAATATAAAATCATTTAGTCGAAACACAAGCCAAGCTGTAAATCCAACCATCGATTTACAGAAGCCATGTGATTACAATATTCCTGGAAACTTGAACGATTTCATAAGTTATTTTTTGTATTAAGAATGCACCTGCCACTGCTGGTCCAATCCTTAAGGGAGTTTGATTCCCTTTTCTCAGTTCTTTTGTCATTTGACATTTGGTTCGAAAGAAAATGCGTTTTTATGTTCGACGAGCTCCAGTTCCTTGTTTGTAAATTGATGTTGCTTCAAGAGTTTCAATAAAGCTGTGTTGCATACTCATGCTTCAGCCTTGAGTTTTCCTGTAATGTGTTGTAAACTTGCCTTTTTAAGGTCAATGGTCAATTATCTGCATTATTCCTCCAAACTGTCCAATGGTCTTTGGTGGTCCAGCGCCACCCAGTGGTCTATCGGACGACCAACATGAAATACAAATTCATTATGAAAAAACTTAAAAAACATAAATATAAATATAACCGATTGGAGCCCAGGAATGCAAATTATCTGTGAATTATGACACTTTTTCATTTCCTCAGAATCGGAACATCGAATTTATAATTGATATAAGTTGAGTCATGAGAACTGAAGTCAAGTGTAGGTTTATTTTTATACAGTGGTCTTTATAGTTGTCAGTGTTTATCAAGCGAGGAAGTACAGGAAATGGAAAAGCTGAAAGCATCGACTGAAGTATGAAGCACATGCGCTAACTCCTAAGTTTACATGCTGCCGTCGCGCAGCGATGACGTCACAGCGGGGTCCTCCATAAGACGCGTGTCGCTCCATGTGAGTGTGACAACAGCACGATGGCCGGCATGTAAATTCAGCCCTCGACTTGTTGGGGTTTTCTGAAGATTGAACAACCAGCCAGTTCGTCTGCAATCAAAGGTAAACGGAGGAAGCGTTTGGCTAGACCTACAATGGACTGGTGTTTTTTTTTAAAACTGCTGTTATTTGAACCGTGCTACAGTTATTTTTCGAAACACGCCAGATTAATATACGTGGAAACGTATTGTCGTTCAAGAGTTACAAACGCATTTCAGTTTGCAGACTGATGTTATTGATTAGATGACATTCTTGGGCAGAAACAGATCCAAGATGATAACTAACTTGACATGGTTGGTACCTGATACAGACCAATGGCATCGGATCTGCATGTAATGGTGTTTTTTTTACTAAAAGAGCAAAGCAGCTTCCAGGTGTGTAGAATTTAAAAAAACAGTTGTATGCTTTTGAGTGAACAAACTTTGAAATAGCTTGATCACATAGCTTCTAGTTTGTACGTGTGCACCAGTCTGAATAAGTTCTTTCAGACTGTATCGGTATGATGTTTGTTCATGTTTGATTTGTTGAATTCATCTGATCTGTCTGCAGAGAGACAATGGCAACAGTCCGTAAAAAGGTTGACAACAGGATCCGGGTCCAGATTGAGAATGGAGTTGCCCTTAAGCATCGCTCCATGTTTGTGGTGGTGGGAGATCGTGGAAGAGATCAGGTACTCGTACCTGATGGGTTTGAAATGTGTTTGGGTTTGTTGTCTCTGCTGCTCGTTCACTTTCTGACGTGTAGTCAGGAACATATCCAGTTGAATGTGTTTGTGATCCAGGTTGTGATTCTGCATCACATGCTGTCCAAAGCCTCTGTCAGAGCACGGCCTTCTGTTCTCTGGTGCTACAAAAAAGAGCTCGGATTCAGCAGGTAGGAGTTCAAGTAAGCTCAGTGTCGTGTCATTTGTGGCACCAGGCACAGAAACAGTATCTGATTTTCCCGCCATGTCTAAAACAGCAATCGCAAGAAGCGTATGAAACAGCTCCAGAAGAAGATTAAAACGGGGACACTGAATATAAATCAGGACGACCCGTTTGAACTCTTCATCGCTGCAACCAACATCCGCTATTGTTATTACAATGAGACACACAAGATCCTGGGAAACACTTTTGGCATGTGCGTCTTACAGGTGAGTCTCTGTGGCTGCAGACCGAAAGGACAGGTCTCGGTTGATGACGAACGACAGAAGGAGTTGTCACTGTGATTGTCTGCATGAACCTGCATGTTTGTGTTCTGTGTCACACAGGATTTTGAAGCCCTCACTCCCAACCTCTTAGCAAGAACTGTGGAAACGGTGGAAGGAGGCGGCATTGTGGTCATTCTGCTACGGACGATGAACTCACTGAAGCAGCTGTACACCATGACGATGGTAGGTGTTAGTCCTGTGTCTCCTCCACATGCAGCGGCTTTTCTCTGCTCAGCTGAAGGTGAGATACTTTTTCCTTTTCCTTCAGGACGTACACGCGCGATACAGAACCGAGGCTCATCAGGACGTGGTGGGAAGGTTCAACGAGAGGTACGTTTGTTTTTGTTTTTTTTAAGTGGTAAAGAGGATTTTAGTCAATTGATCATTTGAAATTTGTCACCAGTCAAGTAGGTACAGTTCACAGCGGCCTGAAATATCCTCAGGTTGTGGAAAGGTTCATCCCCCCCAGACTATAAAACATGGATTGAAACTAAGACACAAATAACATCACACGAACAGATGAGAATTAATGATGACGGGGAGGAAGAGAGGGGGTTTGTTTGTTTGTTTGTTTTGTTTCTGTACTATGGGCTGGTGAGAACAACAGGACGTGACTGGAGGAGATGGTACAGCTGGGACGAAATTCACTGTTCACTATTTATGTGTGAATTATATTGGTAACAAACCAGTGAAACCTCATCCAACTGAACTGTCTTAAAGAGTAAAAAAGAAATCGCTCCAGTTAAACTATTGTGTTTTATGGTGGTTTATTCCCCACAAACAACCTTGACTGTGATATGTGTGGTCCACCTCTGCGTTTTACAGATGTTCCATTTCTTCTTGTCTCTCCAAAGGTTCATCCTCTCTCTTGCATCCTGCAAAAACTGCCTCGTTATTGACGACCAGCTCAACATTCTGCCCATCTCCAGCCACATGGCAAACATCAAACCTGTTCCTCCAAAGACTCAGGTACTTCAGTGGACAGAAGCAAACCCACCTGATGGCACAAAAGCCCAAGTTCAGAATGTATTAATAATCTGTCAATTATCCGTCGGTATAAATAGTGTTTTTACTGTTTTTTTGCACTCAGGTCTGTTGTGTTCATTTCAGTGACTGACACACTCAAAACCACTTTGTTTCTCACCAATTAGTTTGTCGTTACGCTGTAATTGTATGTTGAATACCATGTAATGTGTTGTTTATCCTCTAAGAGCTAGTGCCGAGTGGCTTTTCTCCAGTTTACAAACCATCCCACCTACCTGATACTTATGTCACAGGGAGTAATGAAACATCAAACCTCAAACATCAGTGACAGTCCCTTTTTTCTCATGGTCTTAAAATGGATAATCAGTTGCTGGAAGACTGACATGAAACACTTTGTCCCGTTCTTTGACGTTTCTTCTTTCCACATCAGGAAGACGGTTTGTCTCCACGAGAACAAGAGCTGAAGGATCTGAAGGAGTCTCTTCAGGACACTCAGCCTGTTGGTGTGTTGGTGGATGGCTGCCGGACCATGGACCAGGTGAGAGGCCAACCTTAGCCAGTGAAAACCCCTCAGAGATCGTCAGCCATTGATTCTAACCTCAGTGCTCGTGTTGTCCTACAGGCCAAAGCCGTGCTGAAGTTCATCGAAGCGATCTCGGAGAAGACCCTGAGGAGCACTGTGGCTCTGACGGCTGCTCGTGGACGAGGCAAATCCGCAGCGCTGGGTCTGGCTGTCGCTGGAGCCGTAGCGTTTGGGTAGAGATGAGCAACAAACACGCTCCAGACGACGCTGCCTGCAGTCGTGACCCCTCATTCCCTTGTTTGCAGCTACTCCAACATCTTTGTAACGTCCCCGAGCCCGGACAATCTTCACACCATGTTTGAGTTCGTCTTCAAAGGCTTTGACGCGCTGCAGTATCAGGTGGGCTGACGGAGCATCTTCTCCCGATCCGTCGGGGTCTTACCCCATGACCCCCCCCATGACCCCCCCCCCCATGTCCCCTGTCTCATCGGTAGGAGCATCTCGACTATGAAATCATCCAGTCCTTGAATCCGGAGTTTAACAAAGCAGTTGTGCGGGTGAACGTCTTCAAAGAGCATCGTCAGACCATCCAGGTAAAGGGGGACGCCTGTTTCCAGCCCCTGTGCTGCAGAACGAGCAGTGACACACACGCATGTGGTGTTCCCGCGACCAACAGTACATCCATCCGGGGGACGCGGTGAAACTGGGTCAGGCTGAACTCCTGGTCATTGACGAAGCAGCAGCCATCCCCCTCCCTCTGGTCAAGAACCTGCTGGGGCCTTATCTGGTTTTCATGGCCTCCACCATTAACGGGTCAGTCTTAGAGTGATCGGTGGGGAAACAGCCGCCGTCATCGGCGTAGAGACGGAACGAAATGTCATCTGGTGTGTGTTCTTTGTCTTCCTGAGCTTCCTGTCCCCACCTGTGCAGGTATGAGGGCACAGGACGCTCCCTCTCCCTGAAACTGATCCAGCAGCTGAGGCAGCAGAGCGCCGACAGCCAGCAGAGCCTGTCAGCAGAGAACCGCAGCACCAACACGGCGAGGCTGGCAGCAGGTGGGCTCTGCAGCACTGTGGGGTGTGCGCGACGCGTCCGCGCCGGCCCCCGTCTGACTGTTTGCTGTGTTGTACAGCTCGCACGCTCCATGAGGTCTCCCTCCACGAGTCCATTCGGTACGCTCCAGGAGACGCTGTGGAGAAGTGGCTGAATGAGCTGCTCTGTCTGGACTGTCTCAGCATCCCCAGGCTCGTTTCTGGGTGCCCCCTCCCACAGACGTGTGAGCTGTATCCTTCATCCAGTGGCTTCTGTCGATCTGACCGAGAGTGACGTGTGGAGTGTTCCCAGCGTTTGATTCACCCCCAAACATGTCTAAATGGCGGTGGGAAGGAGGGGGAAGGAGAAAATGTCATGTTTCTATCATTACGGTAATGCCATTCGCTCTGTTGCCGGAAGCCAGCGACCCATTACCGTAATGACAGGAGGTGGTCTCCTAGCTCCTCCTCCAGACCAGGTCGGGCACCTGAGTGCTACTCGTCAGCCTTCAGTCTCCGTATGTTAGTGAGACTGTATCAGCAGTGACACCTT
>CAAKHB010003749.1:122594-136494 GCA_901007665.1 Aeoliscus strigatus
CAGCAAGTTCAGAGTAACTGTGTTTGAGCAGGACACTCACCTTCCTGTCGCCACCATGTTTCCAACAATATTTACGTTCTACATTCTCGAGCGGAAGCTCGGCGTGCAACAGCGAAACACGTCCCCGGTGCCGGTTCAAGGTTCCGGCTGCGTACGTTCCTTTCTTATGTTCTCCCACAAAACAGCACACAAACGTTCCCTTCTTACTTAACAAAGCGATTATGTGGTAAAAGTACTTGTTAATGAAGTCAAAATATGAAGAAAAGTTTTTCATATATATATACAAATTAAATTAAAGTATTCGTATCCTGAGCTTACATTAAAGCATGAATCCCTCAGTTTAATAATATGTAATAACACCTTGACTTCTGTGCAATACAATCATTTTGTGATTCTCTCAAAATCACAATTACCAGTAAAATAAACGTTATTTTAGTTTATTTGTTGAAAGTTGAAATCTCACAGAACAGCCTATTTCAGATTTTATATTACGCAGCTGAATTATTATTACAACTGATGCTTTTACCGTTGTCAAAACAATCTCACAATCAGCACTGAGCAAGTAAATGTAAAAATGTTTGTTTTTTTTAATTGTCCAAAGTGGCAACACAGAATTCATACACAGTTGTCTTTTTCACTTTACATAAAACATTTAAGATTCCCCTAATAAAACATTCATGGCTTTCAAATTCAAATGTTTACATGGTACTGTGCATAATGGTGTTGTTACACCAACAGTAAACATTTCTCGTGTGCACAATTGTTCTACAGCTGACTACCTTACCGCTGCAAGGTTAGATATTATAAATTAGAGGTTAGAACAAAAGTCAACAAGTCAAAATTCAATAGTTCATGAAAAACACTGTACCTGGACTTGGAAAATAAGATGAAATAAAACCAACAGACGACAACGATGATGACGATGATATGATGACACATATGGAATCCTCCACTTAGAACATCATTCCTCCTTAAAGGATCCAACGGTAAAATAAGTTTAATAGCAGGAATGTTTATGAAGCACACAAAATGTTAAACATTGTGACTGTGAGAAGAGACGTTTCTTCAAATCATTTACTCATGACAACAGATCAGTCTGAACAACCTGAGCTGAAGGATGACAACAGTTGCCAGTGTTTTCATGCACTAAAATCCTGGAAGGCCTTCTTTGATCACAGAATCTGGTCCAAATGTGTAAAATGAAGGCCATGCCTTTGGTTTGTTCAGTCAGTGTTTTGTCCCATCCTTTGGCTCATATGTTGTAGCCACTCCTTTAGCATTTGGAAACTCGGTCGAGCAGCAGGAGCCAGGTTCCAGCACTGTTTCATGATGTTATACACGACTTCAGGGCAGCCACCTGGACAGTCCATTTTGTATCCCTTCTCCACTCGCGGCACCACATCTTTTAATGGCTAAAGTAGGAGAAGGAGAGGTAAGAGCATAAGAGACAGAGACGTTGGTGGTGAACCGTATTTCCAAGGAGCTCTAATAGCTATTAATTTAGGGTGGTCAAGGAAGTGTTTTTTCTTTTTAGGTTGTTCTTCTAATGATGCCCGGGATCCATAAAAACCAGAGCAGCACCACGGACTGATACTTACAATTCTTGGGTAAGGCACTCGCCCAAAAGTGTAAATCTCCCAAAGCAAAATACCATAGCTCCAAACATCTGACTTGGTGGAGAAATTCTATTAATGAAGAGAAAAAGACAAATGTCAACATTTTCCCCCACCTTTCGTGGGTAAACAACAACAGTTTACCTTTTCTCGGAGGGCTTCCGGCGCTGTCCACTTCACCGGCAGCTTGGCGGTATCCTGGGTGGAAGAGGCCTCTTTGGTCAGACCGAAGTCGCTGACTTTTGCGATGTTGTCCTCTGACACGAGAACGTTCCGCGCTGCTAAGTCTCGGTGGACAAAGTTATTAACCTCCAAGTACGCCATGGCTTGACAGACGTCTCTGGACAGGGAGAGGAACGGAGGGATGACCTCACAGAATACATACCCCTGCTGTAATGGTACATGGATGAAGCAAACTAGTCTTCCCAAACAAAGACTGTGAATGGACTTTTTAAGTTTCTCTCTTCTGTCACCTCCACTAGTCTTCCTCTAATACCGTTAGACCGTAAACAACGTACAAGGCAAATTTAAGGAGATCATCGCCGCCAAGTACTGTGCGTCCTCTGGAGCGAAGGTAGTCAACCAAACACCCCTGAAAAGGGAAAAACAGCATGTGACATGAGCCGTATCCTGGAGGCTGATCACTCGGGCAGACACCGACCTTCGCCATGAACTCTGTAACGATGAACAGACTCCCGTTCTTCTCCACAATCACCCCCAGCAGCTGCACCAGGTTAACGTGCCGCAGTTGCCTGGCAACAGAAGGAGCGTGCAACTCGTCACATTATTTTTGCGTATTTTCTTTAAAAATAAAAGTCAAAAGGATGTTCCTTACGTCATGACAGAGGCCTCGGCAATAAACGCTTGTGCAGTCGCGTCATTTTTAATGCACTTCACAGCAACTTTAGTCCCCCTGTAGTCTCCCACCATGACATCTGGAACGACGACAAATGGCATTGAGGAACGACTGCATTCCTATGTCCCATTGATTAGACGTTATCTAAATGTATTCAGTATTACTATGGCAACCGTTTTTATGTATTGCTAGGTATCAATTTTTTTGTATTTAATTTTTGCATATTACTTTTAGTCTTTTAGTTTTTTTCTTTTTACATTTAAAAACATGTAATTTGTTCCTTCTATTTCATTATTTTCTCAGTATCATTGAAACACACAGTGTAAAAGAGGTCAAGTATTTCAGGGTTTCTTGTTTATGGATCAGGGTTTACGATGAAATCTGACCTACAGCTTTGACTCCATGACTGCAACAATGACAATGACAATACAAATGGTCAAGAAGAGGTTTAACTGAAGTTGAATTAAGTGACAGTGTCGTCATGAATGTGAACGTGCCTCCGAACTCTCCTTTTCCAATGACCCGCTGCAGCTTGAGGTCCTTTCTTTTCAACGCCCAGCCACCTATTGGCCGAGGAAAGAGGGCAGCTGAGACACAGTGTTGACATGCATTTCTTTTATAAAGAAAAAAAATGTGATGGCGTTTGTGTGGAACGACTAGCAAACTAATAAAGTAGTCTTACTCCTGGAAAACTCATCTTGAGCGGCCACAGTCCCTTCCTGCAGCTTTGGCTTGATGAGACTGGTGCACAGGCCATCTGCATCTTTGGTGTAATGCTTGGTGAAAACAAAAAGTGAACATGTTACACTGTGACATCAGCTGGTTGTGGTTTACCCTGACCAACAGAGGGCAGTAGGAACAAATAACAGACCTAAACAGAGGTTTTCTTCTGCTGCCGTTCAAACAACAAAGTATTCTGTGCAGGAAAGGGAGTCACTTTGAGAGTAAAAGGCCAGGTGTTTATGAGGTTAGAGCGCTGAACCTCAACATACTGTTCACTCTTCCTCTTAGAAACTTCCTGTTCACTTTCTGTTCCAGGAACTACATCTGGTGTGAGGCAGCTCAGACGCAGCGACACGACACGTATCGAGTCGATGAACACGGCGCGGGGCGACCGACGCCGACATGTGTTACCTCAACCAGCTGCATGAGGTTCTCAAAGTACCCCTCGTTGTCGATGGTGAGCCTGCCATCGTGGTAGATGATGTGGTAGTGCTCCACCTTGCCGTCGCAGCTCACACACAGCGTGTAGTCACCGGGGAAGTTGGTGCTCTCGCGCACTAAGAACAGGCCGGTTTCTGGAGGGTGAAGCAACTGCTCTGCCTGATCCCGTGTTATTTTCCCATGGAACCATCTGGAAGAAACGAAGGTCATGTTACTGTGAACTAACTTGGACACACATGACATGTTGCTGTTGTTGTGTTTTGTTTTTTTTTTTACATTTGTATTGGTCGTCAATGTTCCCTCACCCTGTTTTAATCTTTTCTCTTCAACAGTGTGGCTCATCTCTCATTTCTCTCTTTCTTTCTGTTTTCTCATTCATGCTTTAATGCACTTTCTAAATTGCGTTTTGTCAGGGTCTAATTTTCAAATATATCTAAGATATTCTATCAGTGGTTTCTCATAGAGAAATGGGAATGTTCTGTAATAATTTACACAAAGGTTTCTGTTTGTGACAAATCTGCTACTTGAGTCTTACACACAAAAGAAGAAACAGGAAACTATGCAGAGACTGACGGGTCTGCATTCACACAAACACAGCGTGCCACCACAGTAAGTAGGCCATCATCTGCCTTGAGCCACCGCAGCCATAAGGAGGGCAAAGTCAACTTATTATAGCCAGCGCTGCAGACACCACATGAAACTGGAGGTTGTGTGGAGGCAACCTTTGCAACGCCGGAACAACTCCTGTAGAAGAACCTAATTCTGGTGGCTTTCACAGATTCAGTTGAACCACAATGACGTAAACGAGGCAAACGTCATCGGTGTACTCACGGCATTAGACTCAGCTTGTCAGATTTCACTCCTTCTCTTTTCTGAACATAGTTGGCTGGAATTGTTCCTTCACGCCCTGCGGCATTTTTAGCCCTGTACCAATTTGGGTCCTGAAACACAAAATGTCAGCAAATGGCCAAAATGAACAAATATAGATTTAGATTTGGTACCAACTGAGCTTAAATACCTGTTTTCACAAGTGCCAATTACACATCAACACTCGACACTTAAAAGAACATAAAACAAGAGCTCTACTGATAAAACCACCGCTTGAGTGTGTTCCACCGAGTACAGTGACTCTACACACACACATACACACACCTAATAGCCATTTAAGTTACCTAACAGCAGCATCTTGTCCATTTTTGGACATGATACTGTATTCACACTACTTGGTTCATTAAATTACAAACTTAACATGAACCATGTTTGTTCCTCTGGCCAACAGACAATAAAATGAAAAACACCCAGACCAATGAAAACGGAGTCTCCTCAGCAGAGGTACTAACCTCTCTGGTGTGGCTCCTTACCTTTGTGACCACAACGATAGTCAACACGTCTCCTGTGTTGAAGGGCAGGTCCTGTTCCGATGTACCTTTGAAGGTGTACCTGGCCACGCACTCGGTGCCCTGCTGCCACGGCGTCTGCGACAAATCAGCGTCACTTAAAGACGTTTTGAGTCGCCAGACATCATGAGTGAATCCAGACTTGCAATGTCATGTACAAATGTTGGAGGCCTTATTTACCTGGACCTGTGTCATGGTGAGACAGTTCAGTGTCCTCACAGGTGATGGCTTCTAGACGCCAACATCAGCACTGGTACCCACACACACCCATACAAAGAATTACAAAGAAAATGTGTCAGGCACATCATACGAGGAGGGACAGGGATCAGGATAACAGATAATAACAGATAATAACAGATAATAGTCCACATCAGCATGAATCCATACGTCAGCAGGTTCTTACTGTTCAATAATAAAACATATTCAAAGTCCCGAATCAGAGAAGAAAATCACAATCACCACAAGTGGTTCATGTGGAGGCCCCGCCCACTCTGACCAAAGATGGACACCCTGGTGCTCATGCTGACCTTCAGTGACTGGACTCAAACGCAGGAATGCAAACTTGTGGTAGGCTCTGACCACGCCCCGGGGACTCATACGACACAGTATTTCTTTACATCCACATTGGCAGAAACATTCAGCCAGATGAATAAAAAGATTTCAGCGATACTCAGCTGTTATGGTGAGGTGATGACCTTCCTGTGGTTTTAACACATGAGTAACATCCCCCGAGCCCCCAACCCAGAACCCTCCTTCCTCTCTTCCTGTATGAGTTCCCACGGAGACAAGAAGGGCGCCGTGGAATATGGGAAGATAGTTCTGTCAGTACACATGAGGTCACATCCTCTGACATGCTCATTACTTGTTCCTGTCCAAGAGCCCAGATTGAAAATACTCCCAACATGATACTCCCAACATGGGGTGGGGTTCAAGACACAGATGACACATGTTGTCCACATCTATAAAACACACGGAAATGAATGACCGACACCTGAGATGAGACAAAGGACTCCAGTGTGGACCAGCATCCCTCTGTTTGCCCACATTTATCTCCATGCTCTAAGATACTCGGAGGCGTCCCACAGCACCGAAGGCTTCAGTCTGTCTGTGAGGTTTAGACGCCGACGTACTTTGTACCTGATGGTAACACAGGCATGCTGACACGATTATCTCTGAACACAAACTTAAATGTTTCCTCTTAGTTCAGCATGTTAACATGATCACGTCCCACAAACTCACGCGTCTGTTTGTGGAGATGTCGACCAACTTTAACCTCATTGAAAATGACTCTGTATAAAACAGTACAATTCATCCTGATACGAAAACAAACGTCTCTAGGAGCTGTGTGGGTCTGATATTCATTCAAATATGGACTTATGCTGCAGGACACCAAGTATGACAAGGAAACATTGTCTTGGACTACAGACATAGGAGATGGAGGGATGAGAACGTCACTCACAGCTCTAAAACATGTTTAAAGCAGCTGAGCGAGATCACCTTCTGCCCACAGTTCCAATAGGTTGTGGTTTGAAGCATCATCGCGCTAACGTCTGTGAAAGTACCCGCGACTATATTGTCGAGGTAAGTCATGGTCTCAATCAAGTGAGCCACGGGTCAGAAGGGCCAAGGATGACACACAACTGCCCCTTTAAAGCGTGAATGAATGCCAGCGGCAGAGTGAAAGGGACGGGCACGTGGACGTTTTGGGGATGCAGACAATGCCGGTATTGTGACTCGTCTGGATTTCGAGTGACTCTTGGGCCTCGGCTGACAAGTCCTTCATCGTGTGTCTCCCAGGGAAATGTTGACACCAAATACTGCTCCAAATATGCACAAAACACCAGAATACAAGCCCAGAAATGAAATGACACACACTGCCATTGTAAGCAGGGAATTAGCGCATCTGACTGAGAGACGTCAGATTTAGGAGAAGAGACGCATGACTGATGCTGCTGAAAGGAACAGGAAACCAGCAAAGTCCCTGACAGACCAAAGCAGAACTGTCAGTAGCGAAAACTAACCTTTAGTCCCAGACTAGAGGCCAAGGCTGCCTTATTCTGACATCCATTAGAGTCCTACTGTTCACACCAAACTCGTTACGCAACATTGCCCTCATGCATGTCAGCAGTTACTCAAACTGTAGTTTGACTGCAACTAGCAAGACGGGACAGGATTGTTGAAATAGCTTCTTTGATCTTGTTTGAAAGTGCCCCGCCCCTCATGTCTCTGCAGGCAAAAATCCGTTTTGAACAGCAAACATAACATAAACATAACAAGGTGTTGCAACGACTGCTGCGGTGGGGAGACCTGGAGGTGCTGGGGACGCACATCTGAACGTCACAACATGATCGTGCAGTAAAAAGCCACAGGTCTTACTGAGGAAAGTCAGAGGAGGAAATCACATCTGCCTCAGGGGAAACAGCTGGACCGGCTCACTGAGGCTTCAGTCTGTGGGATCTACTCTGAGAAGGATAGAAGTAGAAGTCATGAGCCATCATCGTATTGTTTGATCGAAGGGCATGCACCTCAAACCTCGTATTTATCCAACTAAACACCGACGGTGAAATCAGAAAAAGCTGACTTTTAGAAGTACCAGGAGGAGTACAAGCAGTGGTTGTCTCTCAGAGGAAATCCCCCCCTGAAACTAGCACCCACACATACCAGCCATCCTTCCTCTGTTACCTAAAGGTAGAATGTCACAGTAAAGGCTTCACAGAACTGAAGGAGTAAATGCATCAAACATGCTCTTTTACTGTGGGGCTGTGCACTGCAGCAACCACACAAAAACACATGTGCCTAGTTCTTCTTCTCTGTCCCAAATACAGCTGAAAGCGGCATCACAGGAAACCTTGTATGTCTTTAAATAAACCCAAAGGCTTCTCTCAACCAGCCTTTGCCTCCTGCAAAAAGCACCAAACAGTCGCAGGCCTTAAGATATCGTCGATATATGGAACACTATGAACATACTATCATTACGACGTTGGAACAGAAGAACTGCATTTGATGTGGAACACAACAATCGTCTCAGCCATTAAAAAATGACCTTCCTACCTGTTTGCAGGCTCAGGTGACGTCAGGTGATTAGATATGTACAACCCCCCGTCTGCGTTCATCCGCCGACAGCAGCCGAACTCCAATTCACAAAGTAAAACGCAGCTGCTGAGGTCCTGGGGAGGAAGTGGAAGGAATCTCAGGTGACCTGGAGGTTCAGTGGTCCAGAAGTTTCTCTATGAACTCAGGGGAGGTTGATGTGGATGCGTCTGCTGCCAACATCCCTGAGTCACGGGAGTGACCAAATAACGGACAAACAGCCGTGTTGGTGGGGTTCCTTGGGCGTAAAAAGGTCCAATGACGCAAAGACGGTTACAACTGCAGCGATTTTGTGAAACGAGCGGGTCGGTTTGACAGGATACTTCAGGAAGTCCCGCTACTTTCCCTGTCAGAAACTTTCAAGCCCGGCCCGCCTTCTTTTTGCACTGCGCATGCGCAGTGAAATGAGTGAAACGACTGCACGTTGACCAGCGCAACCGAGATGGTGTACAGTCCAAGATGTGGAAAGCCTTTGGAAAACATGACCAACCTCCTCCGATGGTCATCTCTCTCTCTCTCTCACACACACACACACACACACACACACACACACACACACACACACACACACACACACACACACAGAGAATAGAGTCATTTCCCAGGGGTGTGGCAGTGACTGTACGTACATACGTCACTAATGAGGGGCGTGTCCTTTATGGACAATCTATATGTCTGACTGTAGCAGCATGGCAGACTGCTCCTTTAACGTTTTTTTATAATCTTAATATTGCTTTATTGCAACCAACTACTTTCCTGAAATTCAGATTTAAATTTTAAAGGTATTGCTTTTGCCAAGTGAGATGACTTAATATCCTAATCACATTTACAGCGTGTTGCCAACATTATTGTCTTGAAAAGTCACATGGTTCCAACTGTTTGTGAAGGAATGACTTTAAGAACACCTCACACACAAAAACTGTGATCATGTTTTATTGTTTCAGTCTGCAGACATGAGACCGTGCAGGCAAAACATGCCACTGGCTACCGATCAGGTTTCTTTTTCACTGCTGAACAACCATTGCAGGATCTGTAAACTAATTTGGTCAATTTCAACCAACCTGTTCAGTTTTTTTTTTCTTTTGAACGTCATACATTCCTCCCAGATCTCCTCATGTTGTCAAACTGTTTACATTTCATACAGTAATAACACTATTCACTTCAGAAATAGTATTAAGTACATTTAGCTGCCAGAACACCAGAATCAAGAAATATTAAAGGGCCCCCTGGTGGCCAAAAGAGAAATAAAACCAATTATCTTCACATTCAGTAACACCGGCTGACGTTTCCAATCCAAAGTCGCTTCAACAGATCATCAGACCAGTAGAATGTTGGAAAGAAGACTTAACAAATGTGCGCAAAAGGAATTTCACAAACTCATCGTATAGCTTCTGTGCAGGCTTGTGTGCACAACCACAATTCTAATGTAACAATTTTCAATCCTCCTGAGACGTTACATTGAAGAAGATTATGTGGGGATAATATCCCATATCACAACAAACAAGATGCAAACGGTTATTTGATTCGTAATCTCTCCAACCTTATCTTCATGCCCATGACACTCCCCTCTGAGTCCAGTAACTATTCATGTAAGACAAATGTAAAATGTTTATTTCAATAGAACGAACTTAGTTCTGAACATTGAACACATAGCAAATATCAAATGTATGTGGTTTCTTACAAGAACTAGCCAAGCTTTTACTTTCAGTGTCAAAAAATACAACAGAGCAACTTCTCTGACAAGGTCTCGCTAAAGAGGATAAATCAATGAGTCCCCCACCCCTAAAGACCCACAGTAGCTTAAAGCGGAGACTTAATGCAGGGGTCTGCATGTTAAATTTTGTTCACTGATATAAAGATAATTCACTGAAAATGCATTTGTATTGAAAATGTTGCTACACAACGCAACATTTAACTTGAATGATGGTTTGAATTTGTGAGTACCATTTTGCATGTTTCAACCCATTCAATACAAACCCGTTACATTTGTGGTCGACTGCAATTTTATATTTTCATGTATTTTGTCATTGACTGGTCTTCTTAGTCTGTATAGGCTATAGGCTTCTAGCTCTCTTGATTTATTGCAAACCGAGCCCACATTTTAGTTTAATGCAGCCAGAAAACAAAGGTGCATTGGAAATACAGGCATAGCAGAGGATGTTTGCTATGAAGGATTCACCAGCATTATTTGGCTGACTTTTCATTTGGCACAGCTCTGAAAGGTGACCACATGGAATTGTAGAAAAATCTGTCAAAACGAAAAATATATACATTTTGTAGGCAATGAACTGACACCTGCAAACTATTATCATCCTTTCACTGATGCAACTGTGGGAAAAAAAAAATCAAGCTCTTCTCCTCAAATCAGCACCAAAATGCTGAATAGCTAATGGGTTTGCATGCTGCCATGTTATCAAAGCCCTTAACATCACAGTCTAACCCAGCTTAGAAAGACAAAACTGTCATTTCTGATTCTTTCTGCTAGCTGCCCGACTTAACACCAGTTTGGTCTGAAACACATGGAATTAATCATTTGAATTTTGCACATTTGCTTCGGAGGAACTCTTTGTAGAGCTGATTTTAAAATCTTACAACCATCTCATTAACATCAGACAACAGTAACTAAGTGCTGCAAAGTATGCAAAAAGCTTAGCCATTAGCAAAGACAAGTGGAACACTAAGCTTCTGGTCCTTTTATTTTTGTCTGTTCATTCATCAAATGGCTAAGAATGGCGGTTAGGTTGTGGTGAAATTTGGAGATTGTCCCGATCAATTTAACGCTTATTCACGACAATTTACTTCACGACTAAATATCCTTTTGCCCATGACAGGGGGACAAAAAAGGCAGACATTCAGGAACACACTGTCTTAGTATTTGTTAGAAAATGTCCTGCCTTGAAAAGTATATTATCCCTTCTGTGTGCACGTGGTCCTTGTCGACCTAACGTACCAACCACTGGTCCTTAAGTGTTAGGGAAAAGTCACATTCACATGTTAGATGTGTAACGGTGAGGCTCTGGAACAGAAGCAGCAATACCTAAACGGTTAATTGATTGTAAATCTGACAGGAAAGTCCCACTATGCAGAGTGCAGAGGGATGACAAACTTGCAGCCAAAGGGTGAATGGTACTTGATTCCTACTTCCTGGAAGACGTGGCGAGGGACCCCTATGTCACAAAGGTAAACCCTACCAGCTCCCTCCGCCAGGGGAAGGGGAAGGCAGAGGGAGAGGGACCACTTGGCCTCCACTGCCTGTCCCTGCCCACAAACAGGAGGATCCAAGCTGAGGACTGGGGCCCGGTTCTGGTTCGCCCAGTCTGCAGCTGCTCGGTACCAAGGCTGATCCATCAGGAATGTGTTCTCGTGGCAGTCCAGGCAGTTTATGATTAGGTCCACTGGGGTGTCTGGAAGATCTTTATGGTCCAGAAGGGGGAGAAAAAAAACAAACCATCCCATCACTGCTTAGTGTCAACTCCCACCATTCCTTACACCGCCATGTCCTGTTTCAAACATTCCAAGAAGTGAGAAGCATCCAAAGCGTGAAATAAACTCTCACCTTTGATACTTGAAACCTGCTTGCCGCTCGTCTTGTTGAAGAGTGTGAGCTCACTGGTGACCGAGTCGAGCATCTTCACAAAGTTGGGCAGAAACAGGATGACCTCCACTTCATGATTTGCTAGGTGACGACCACAGCTGATGCCCTGAGCCCCCTGGACATGAGGACCACAGAGCAACGCTACTGTGGGGCGTTGGTGTAAGTTTTTTGGTGTAAATCTGGAAGGAAGAAAACGAAGAAGCATTCTTAATCACAATAATGTAAATGGGAAAACATGATGCAGAATACACACAATGTCTGCACACTTTGTCTGCATTTATCCTTTCACCTTACTATGTTTACCTGTTGGGCCCACCAAGCAATGTTAGCGCCATCTGACTGGCACACACTCCTGTCATCTCAAGGCGTCGCTCCAGCGAGAGACCATAACGCTCTGCGACTGATAAAAGGCGCTTGTGTAGATCGTATGATATACTGGGTACGACCAGTCCGGAGTCTACGTCGAGAAAAAGGCAACAGGTTTTTAGAATTATCATCTGTTTGTCCTCATTACTTTAGATGTCTGTTCCACCGTCACATTAAGATCTCACCAGTGCAGTATTCCTTGGACACAGGCTGTGGTACATTGATCTGTCTGTACACAACAGGTTTGCCCTCCAGGATGTTTTCGTCATGTCGGTACTGTGAGGACGTCTGCTCTTGTGGTGTACCACGTGACCGGGCACCGTTACGACGCTCGGATGTGTCAATCTCAGAGAAAACAGCTGCTTTGTCAAAAAGAGCCAAGTTTCCTTCAAAATCAAAGTCTGTATCCAGACCATCATCCATGCCGCCCCCAAAACATTCATCGTCTCTGTGCTTCATCTGGCTGCTGCCGTTTTTCACTCCATTCTTTTTTGGCGTGACTTGATTTGCACCTCGACTACTTGATGACCCTAGAAAGGTAAAAAAATGTCATTAATCTCTCCTCCAAATCAGCCAGAGACAATGGAAGGTCATTAGTATCTTCTAATGGACCAAACTTACAGGAGTTATGTCTTCGACGGAATCCCTTCGGCTGACCAGGAACATCCAGGTGGCGCTCTCCGTAGCTTTTGGAACAGTGCTGAGGAGATTCTACTTTCTCTACAGACCTGGGGTCCCCCTTAGGGACTGCGACTGGTGCACTGATTACCTTTGAGGTCACTGAAGAGTTGATTCTGGCTTTTCTATTCCCAATATCTAAAATCTTTAATTCCTTTATATCAATGGCACTGTGGGAAAAAAAATGTCATCCATCAGCTAACAGCAATCCCTTGGCATACAGAAGACAAATAAAAACATTTAGCTAGGAGGTTATCCAGCTATTTCTGTTTTTACCTGAAGGTGACCTCTGGAACAGGGCACTTTACTCCATTGTGGAAAGGTTGTCTGAGTGAGATAGTTTGGCTGGACTGGTCCACAGAACATACCTCTCCCTGATAGACTCCCAGTGTTGGTCCACAATTTATTGACACCAAACTGCCCAACCAATCTGCAGCCATGTCTGCACAATAAAACAATACATTTTTAACTATTAAAGAAACATACTGGTGACGCGTTTGGTTAGGATAAAACCACGGCCTCTGTACTAAACCAGATACGCACAACTTAACATCATAATAAACAAAACTAACTACGCGGTACGAGCGCATAGTTATGCTAGCCGATTAGCATGCTAGCTTCAAACTGTTACCTAACTCTGTTTCGAACGCGCGTTGTGACCCCTCGTATTTGCTGAAAACCCCGATGTTTAGATGTCAAACCTTGTTGGAATTATACGTCTCTGAAGAACACACGCAAATGAACAGAAATGTTAAGTGCTGAAGAGAAAATGAGTGCGTTCGGACTGCTAGCTTCTTAGCTTCAATAGCTTCTTCAATGGTCCAGAGCAAGTGCTGTTGCTGCTAACTTCTGGAAAGGCATTTCCGGCTTCCGTGACATGGCATCGTTTCAAAATAAGAGCTTAAAATGATTGCGTCTCGAAATATTAAAAAATAGACAACTATAGATTTAAAATTGGGGAATGGTAGTCGTCAGTGATTATTCAACAGACATATATGAGGCGGATTTAATGCTGTTCATGCCATTCATCTCCCAGACAAGTAAAACAGACATGTCTTTGGCTCACAGACTTGTCTACTTTTCGTGTCTGTGATCCAAAGACAGCTTCCAACCTCTGAGGGCAACAGTGAAATTCTGAATT